>JAXIVD010007738.1:0-19290 GCA_036785275.1 Cancer borealis
CTCCCACCCTCAGAAAGATTGACGTAAAGCTGGGTAAGGCGTAGAGGAAATTAAGAAGGAAAGGGGAAAATGAAAGGGAGAAAACCTAACCATGATACGATAGGAAAAAAGAGGGAGAGGCTATGGGAGGGAAAAGAAGAACACAAAGATAGTTGGGTAGAGGCATGAAGGAGGGAAGTCGGTCATATATTTATCCTGTCCCACGCAGGTAACTTGGCTGTGAGGTCGGATGGCGAGGGCACATTTGACTATCTGGTGGAGGTGTTGTTGAACATTCTTCCTAACTGCTTCAGGAACCAAATCATGGACAGAGTGGAACCCGTAATGCACAGGGTGAGTGTAGGGAAGAAGGGAGTGGGTGATGATGGGAAGGAGTAAGTCTCGTCACCCGTCCACTAACTTAACTCTCATTTTCTCTCTACAGATTGTCCAGAAGGAGTTTAACAGGCTCGATGTTTACAGGCTAGTAATGAACGCAATCCCAAAGGAAACACAGCAAGAGGAGCAAGCAGAAATGACAGCTTAGCACACACACACACACACACACACACACACACACACACACACACACACACACACACACACACACACACACACACACACACACACACACACACACACACACACACACACACACACACACACACACACACACACACACACACACACACACACACACACACACACACACACACACACACACACACACACACACACACACACACACACACACACACACACACACACACACACACACACACACACACACACACACACACACACACACACACACACACACACACACACACACACACACACACACACACACACACACACACACACACACACACACACACACACACACACACACACACACACACACACACACACACACACACACACACACACACACACACACACACACACACACACACACACACACACACACACACACACACACACACACACACACACACACACACACACACACACACACACACACACACACACACACACACACACACACACACACACACACACACACACACACACACACACACACACACACACACACACACACACACACACACACACACACACACACACACACACACACACACACACACACACACACACACACACACACACACACACACACACACACACACACACACACACACACACACACACACACACACACACACACACACACACACACACACACACACACACACACACACACACACACACACACACACACACACACACACACACACACACACACACACACACACACACACACACACACACACACACACACACACACACACACACACACACACACACACACACACACACACACACACACACACACACACACACACACACACACACACACACACACACACACACACACACACACACACACACACACACACACACACACACACACACACACACACACACACACACACACACACACACACACACACACACACACACACACACACACACACACACACACACACACACACACACACACACACACACACACACACACACACACACACACACACACACACACACACACACACACACACACACACACACACACACACACACACACACACACACACACACACACACACACACACACACACACACACACACACACACACACACACACACACACACACACACACACACACACACACACACACACACACACACACACACACACACACACACACACACACACACACACACACACACACACACACACACACACACACACACACACACACACACACACACACACACACACACACACACACACACACACACACACACACACACACACACACACACACACACACACACACACACACACACACACACACACACACACACACACATATTGATCGTCTGTAAGGTGACGATTTTTAGTACTGTTCCATTTGTCAAAATTCTAAGGTTTGTTCTTAATAATATTTCTTGTTATATTATGCGTAGTACTTTTCACAAGTAAGAACCGTAAAATTGTATCATCCTCTTCATTACCCATGCATGATAAAGTCTAAGACAAATCCAATTCTCTTTTTATGACATACGACATATTATTCAGTAACATTATCCTCTTCATCTTCCTCTTCTTCCAAGGGAATCCGCAGGTCATGTAAATCCATCTTGTTCCTATAGATGAGAAAGTCACTTGTATTCACCTAGATGTAAATACAGGTGAATACAGAAAAGAAAAGATAGATTGGAGTACTTAAGTGTGTGCATGCATCGCTTTACCATTCATTATACATAGTAGTAATGGTTATAGTAGTAGTACTAGTAGTAGTAGTAGTAGTAGTAGTAGTTGTTGTAGTAGTAGTAGTAGTAGTAGTAGTAGTAGTAGTAGTAGTAGTCTAGCGCGTGATCCTCCAGACCAGGGTGAATGACACACGCACATGATGTAGCAATGCTGGTGTCGGAAATCAAAACAACACTCAGCAACACAATACAACACAACATATGCAGGGCCCCTAGGGTCTATTGCTGTTTGTGTTCCCTTATTTTTTTCTATATATATTTTTTTAATGTTTAATATTATAGTAATGATGAAAATAAGTCCAGATTCGTGTTTAGCATGACCTAAAGCATTATTGTAAAACTTTTCATGAGATTCGGAGATGTTGAGTTTTCACGGTGCTCAACACGAGTAATTTTCTGGCTGAACAACATAATATATTAGCTGCGGTACCACATCTATTACTAAGCCGGACCAAATACCATAAACACTCGCTAATACTATATACTTTATATAGTATTATAGTATATATAGTATTAGTATACTATTATAGTAGTATAGTATATAGTATTAGCGAGTGTTTATGGTATTTGGTCGGGTTTAGTAATAGATGTGGCACCGCAGCTAATATATCCTTTTGTCCACCCAGAAAATGACTCTTGTTGTGCAACGCGAAAACTCAACACCTCCGAATCTCATGAACATTTTTACAATGATGCTTTAGGTCATGCTGAACACGAATCTGGATTTATTTTAATCATTACTATAATATCAAACATTAAAAAAATATATAGAAAAAAATAAGAGATACGGGAAATACTTTAATTATTCCCGTTACTATCTATCACCTCATATTCATTATTACTATTATTATTATTATAGTATTTATTCATCATTATGGTGATGGTGGTGGTGGTGGTAAGGGAAATTCTTACAACAATTTAATAGATATAGATATGTGGCTTACAGTTGAATAGTGTCATAGTATTCCTTACTCGTACTCCTACTCAAGCGACTATGAGATATAAAATGAAACTAGAACGTATATAAGACACAAGCCTGATAAGAATAAAAATAGTAAATGTAAGAAAAAGAATAATTGTGTGGTAATGTTTGTATCTTCAAGACTAAGACCAAACATCTGGACTGAAACAAGATTACTAGGACGGAGAGACAAGCTACGTTATTAACAGCAATATACTGATCCTGTGGTGGTATTTTAGTGTGTGTTAACATGAAGGTGTGCGATGTAAAGAACTGCAGCTTTCCCATGTGGTATGACAAGTTCAAGAAGTGCTCCATTAAGAGGTAAATATATGATCGTGGTGGAGATTGTTATACAGGGTTTGTCTTAATTTTTATGTTCATTGTTATTTTGTATGTTTCTTTTCATTCAGGTCTGGTTTTAAGCTGCGTGTATACATATGGAAATACGTGTAGCTAGACAATGTGGTTTTTGACAAGTGAATATTGATTGATATATGACAGTGTTTAGAGGTACGGCAGCCGTACTCACCTGGTTTACTCACCTGGTTGGCTACCCCAAAGTACAGTCATGGTTCACTATCAGTGATGTAGATGGGCAGCCCACTATTGTTGGCACGCCAGCCCATCAGGTTAACACAAAACATGGGGAATTGTAGAGAATAATGGACGGAATTGTGTGCCATATGCAACTGGGTGTTAAACTTGGGTATATCTTACGTGAAGTCATTAAGCAAATGTAGATTAACGGAAAAACTAATTATAGGATATTCCTGGGTAAATTTATTCAGTGTAAACAAACGGTGACTCTCCAAGGGCAAGGTGAAGGCCTCGTTTAAATGTATCAATAGTATTGGCACCAACAACACTATCTGGGAGGGAGTTCCAGTGATCAATGCACCGTACCTGTAATCTGTGCATCACACATTTACTGAACAAATGAACTAATACAGCGATGGCTAGACTGCCTTACAACACACAGATAACACAAACATTCTTGCAACATCCTACCATCAATAAAAAGTTAGGAAGCAATTTCTTTTCAATAGCATGACATAACAGATATAAGCTAGACTGTATCTCCCAACAGCTTGGTGGTGCCTCTGACAGCAGAGGTTCTCACTTACCTTCAGGATGATGGCACGTTAGTATTGCCTGAAGGGTCACAGCCTGAATTTACCTATGAGCGCGGACCCATGCCTGAGGAAGCAACACAGGACTGGGACCACTGTGAGACTTCCGGCAGTGTTATTGAGGTGCGTGTGTGAGCAAGAGGGCACCAACATGCATCCTCTATGTTATTATTATTATTATTATTACTATTATTATTTTATTTATTGATATCTGTGTGCCCCTTCTCATCAGGGACCCAAACTGGAAGACTTCACCAACAAGATCCGAGATGCCATCACTAGACTGGGAGGAAGTGTGTTTCCCAAGCTGAACTGGAGTGCTCCTAAGGTGAGGCTTTGCTATGTTACACCCATTCCATTTGTTTTCCACCATGAAATGAGACTCCTTGAACTCCACCCGTAGTTGATAGAGGCTAACCTGGTGATGAGGTTACTGGAACTGACTCTTCAGATCTGTGCTGACATGTAGTGTTAGTAGAAAGGTCACCTTAAATATGGAGCTTCCATAGGTCCGTTTTAATCCTATCAAGGATCCTAGGAGGAGAGGAAGGCCAATTATAAGATGGAAGGATAGAGTAAAGGAGTACATGCATGAAAGAGTTGCTGATAGAAGGGGAGGGATTGAACAAGCAAGGAGGAAGTATATGAATAGGGAGAGGTGGAGGCTCTTCTGGCATGGCCATTCCTTTGGGAGACGTTCATGATGGGGACAAGGCACCAAAGACTTAAATAGAGTAGTATGGGATAGATGATGACAGATTAAAAGAACCTCTTTATCCCTTTTCCTCGATGTTCGGAAAATGAAAAAAATATGTTTTTTCTTCTGCATTTCAACACCAGGATGCATCATGGATTGCCTTCAATAACTCTCTGCGTTGTTGCACACCTGGGGATGTGTTTCTCCTTCTGAAGAGCAGCAGCTTTGTCACCCACGACCTCACTGCACCCTTTGAGGTTGGTCATACTTCATACTTAACCTTTGTGTTGGGATGAAGGTAACTTTTAATTCTCCTTCCAACTGAAAATATGACTAACTCTTCAATCATTGAATTTTGGATGCAATTACTGAGGTTGCATTTTATTCTGAAGTTGAATCATGTTGCGAAATTATTGTGCAACTGATTATTTGTTAGTTGCGTATTACAGTAATGTGAAAAATGTTGCTAGTATGTATAACATTTTCTAATATATGCCAGCTTTCTGTTTAGTGTGGAAGATGGAATTGTATGTTAGTGTTGTGTTCATTTACAGGACTGTGATGACTTAAGTGAGACTGATTCACACGTTGATTACTGTCTGGTTCTACGCAAGTGGATGGACATCAACCCGGCCTATGAGTTCCGCTGCTTTGTGAGGGATAAGGAACTTGTTGGTGAGTGTGTGTGTGTATGTCTCTCTCTCTCTCTCTCTCTCTCTCTCTCTCTCTCTCTCTCTCTCTCTCTCTCTCTCTCTCTCTCTCTCTCTCTCTCTCTCTCTCTCTCTCTTTTCTGTAGTTTTTTATTACTTTTTCACCTTTATCTGTGTTACTCTTAGTGGTATATTAAAATGCAGATTCCTTACCAAATAGCAATTCATCATAAAAGTATGATGAGTAAGTGGAATAATGGAAATAAGACAAAAAACAGTAAATACTAGACTGAAATTTATTTATATCTTGAAAATTTGTGTAAGTTTTGTTTCAATTTTACTATCTACAGGAGTGATATCTAAGCTAGGAACAAGACACTATGTATATATATATTTTAATTTTTTTTTGCTATTTGTGATTATACATGAGATAAACACCCACATAAACCTCATATACTGATAACTCTTTCCCAGGTATTTCCCAAAGAGACGTGAGCCAGAGCTATTCTTGCATTGGAGGTGATCGCACTAACATTCGCAGCGACATCACCAGCTTCTGGCGGGAAAACATTGAAAACAGATTTCCTCTTCAAAACTGTAAGTAGGTAAATGCTTGCATGCTACAAGTGGAAAACATAATTAAGAGTATTAAAAAGAGATGCCACATAACTTATAATGATTTACCATAATTTTTAAATGGTGCAGGGCAGAGGAGAGCAAACCTTGTGTTGTTCAATGCTTAAAAAACTCAATTCCTTGGCTTGCTTTACTTTGCTTTGGCAGACATTTTTCTATACCTGATTAAATGCATCTACTTTCAAATAGACTATAATTTTAAGTGGTCAGATAATTGTGGAACAGCTTTATTTATTTATTTATTTATTTATTTATGTATTTATTTTCTTCTTCAGATGTGTTTGATGTGTACCGGCCAGCCAAGGATCACGTGCTTTTGCTAGACTTCAACCCCTTTGGAGAGAGGACTGATGGGCTTCTGTTCTCTTGGTCTGAGCTGCAGCAGTCAGAGGATGAAGGACAAAGTCTGAGCAGGGTAAGGGAACTATTATCTACATATAAAACTAACAAAAATACAAGTAGCTTAAGAAACATTTCATCATTAACACTGCTGACTTTTATTTATAATTCATTTTTTCCCCTCCAGATAATTGAAGATGAGATCAATGAACTGAGGATTGAGAGCCTTGAAGACAGCAACACCCTGCAGTACAATGACAGGAATCTAACAGACAGCAACAGACACACACCCCCTCGTGATGCCTTCCCAGAATTCAGATTCATTGCTGATGCTACAGGGGTCCAGCCAAGCCCTTACATGTGAGTCAGCTAGTGTTGTTTTAGGTATAGTTTCTCAATCTAATTTCCCTTTTCTTTCAATAAGGATGAATATAATTTGACATCATTTACACTCATAGCTTCGTTGATATGTTCATTGGTAGTGTGAACTTTGCAAAATTATTAATGCATTTTCTTGGCTGGAACACTTTGACGTAATGTGTTAATTTTTCCTTGCATTCCTGCAGGCAATACGGGCTCCCAGTGGACATCATAGACCTCACCACAGGACAAGACCCTCAGAAACTAATAGACCTTCTACAAATGGTAAGTATTGATTTGAAATAGGATTAGTTTAGCTTTGAGAGGCAATGTCAAAATAAGTTCAAGAAGATGTAAGGAGTTTTAGGCACAAATTATAGTTCTCATCAGCAAAAAAATGAGGGTTTGGTCTAGAAACATTAAGGAACATTGGAAAGTAACACTAGATGTATAAGTCACACCAAAATGACAATATTTGGAATGTAGATGTCAAATACAGGACTTTCCTTACAAATATTATAGATAGATTGATAGATAACTGTTAATACTCTTTTCAGAAAATCCAAAATGAGGCTGATGAGAGCTCTGAGGATGAAGAAGTTCCCAGCTGATTGCCTGAGATGGGTTGATCTACATGCTTCATCTGCATCTCACATGTAATTGTATCCATGGAACACATTAACTGCATCTAAGGATCGCCAGTACATCACCAAGGAGGGAAGTGTACAACTGCTGCTAACATCTGCACCAGGAATCAATGCAGACCACAATTTGAACAGCTATACAAGGGTCAACTTAACTTTACATTACCTTACTCCGTTACCTCCGATCATGTTATATTAATGTGTTTTTGGCTTATCTGTTTACCAAATTGTGGTCTGTATGTATGTGATGGATTTCATGGCCGTTAATTATTTTAAGTTCATTAGGAAACTTATCAATTTGTCAATCATCTGGAAATTATTTCTTTAATTTAATTTATTTTGCAGTCAAGTTTTTAACCCAACACTCATCATCATAACCTATTTTCCGTCTAAATTAGTTAGGTTTAGTGCCGAGAACGAGACTAAATGTTGGTTAAAGGAGAAAATTGTGTAGTTAAATGGATCACACTGCCATTAGTATTTCATTAATTAGTAGTCTCATGTCTTGATGTAAGGTGTCATTGACAATATTTAGGGTTTTAATAGGCATTAGCACTTTTTTCCAAATACTTACTCTTTCGCTTCCTTCATTTTCTCTCCTCTAGAACTACCTCACACCTTCCTAGTGCTGGCACACTCACCTTATAATGTGTATTAGAATCAACCACCTCTACTTCCCTTTCAAAGACCATCACCTTGCTTTTCTCAGCTTCCTTCTCGTATATACACTATAACATTCACCCACAGCTCTGAAGTTAGGGTTATGAAATACAGTATACGCTTCCACCATATATTTCACAAAATAACATCTTTACAAGTAATATCACAGCTGTTATAGAAAGAAAACTGAAATGCTAACTAGCTTACATTGCTTCTACATTCCAGGAGTAAACAACCACATGATTAAAAGTATATTCACCAAATAATTGTCATTGTATAAAAAAGTTGATGTATCAAGTTTATTCTTAAATAACTAAAAGGAATAATTTCCAGACATAAATTTGACATGTGAGAGTTGACTGTGGTGTTTAAACATCCTGTGGGGGAGCATCCTGTGGGTCCGCGGGCAGAGAGAGAGAGAGAGAGAGAGAGAGAGAGAGAGAGAGAGAGAGAGAGAGAGAGAGAGAATGGATGAATGAGAGGGATATGGAAGTATATTCTATCATTCTCCCCTCATTCATTTGGAGAGGGAGAGAATGAATGAATGAATGAGAATGAAAGAATACACATCCATACCCTACTCGGTAAAAAAAAAACCTCTCCAATCAGTCACACAACCATTCTTCACCGCTCCATGGACGTTCCTCTTGTATATAGTACATTGTTTGACATTATCCATCCATTCCATTTGTGTGTGTGTCTTACAACCTCACACCTCTCACATCAGATCCATTACCCTTTCTCACCAATCATTCATCCTCTTAACATGACCAAAAAAAACACCACAATACTACTTCTTACTCCGATCTTGAATATAACTCTGTTCTTTTTGCTCTGCCTTTTAGCTTAACACAGTGCTGTAAGGCCTTTGATGTCTGGCGCTTACTTTATTCCCGTTAACTCCCACACCTCTGTCTAGAACCCCCCTGAAGCATGCACTAATAAATTGTTAGTAGTGCAACACAAAGCTTTGAAGACTAAATGGCAGAGCAAAATGTGTAGATGAAACGTTATCTTCCCTTACACTTTACACTCTACACTTGCCCACTACTCCTCTTCCTCCCTACTATGTTACCTTTACCTCCTCTCATCTACCATCCTCATATGTCTTAACCAAAGCAACCACGAGGAAAGTTACAGTAAATCACACAGGTTAGAATGGGTGATTACTTTTTGGTAAGTAGTGTGTACCTTTCCATCACAAAATACATATTCATAGTTTACCTTACACAGGATTGAGTGTTAATATGAATGACAAGGCAGTGAAGTTATTTGGCTATTAAAAAGGGCTTACAACTTTGACTAAAATTCTACAGGATGTGAATTGATCTCTAGAAGTGAATAAATATGTTATGAGTATTGTAAGTCAAGCAAGAAATGTCTATCAGTGAGCACTTAATATATTTGAGCTGCTATTGTAAGACTTGAAGAGCAAGTTTATAATTGGCTTCAACACTTTTCGCATTACTGTAACATCATCTTACAAGCTTCAGATCTTATTAATAAAAAATTATGAATATTATTATGGTTTGAATTATTTTCCTAACCTCCTATGAATGAATGAATGAGTTAAGTGTTGGTTGTTATTTCAAAACTTACTTATTTACATAAAAATCTACAAATGGACTTACAACTTACAAGTGTCTCTATATAACAATACAGTGAACCTGATGTGTCTATATTCCCAATTTACACTATTCACCTTTTATCCCAAAGCAAGAATGTCTGCACCAATCACACACGCATAAGCTCAATTTAGCAACAAATTTATATATATTCATACTTAAGGAATCTTAGCTCATGTTCCTAGTCCTTTATGTAAACAAAGCACCAGCTGTTTTATCTTCACTATAGCTAAAAGTTCCTTTCTAGGTTTACGTTGTATTTTGTCAGTCTCTGCCTTCGATATCACTTTGTATATGCAGGAAAAAAGTCTTATCTATCTATCTTATATACCAGGTTGTCAGCCGAGACTGAGACAAGGCACACATACATACGCACGTTCATACATTCACACACACTCCTACAATCCTAGTTATTAGTGGAAATAGAATAGCACCCCACCCAACACAGCCTGTCGAGGGCCAGAGTCTTATTCACAACAGTGTCCTAACCCATGAAATGGTAAGTTATGTAAGATGAAATTATAACTTATGAGTATAAATGAGAGAAAGAGAGAGAAAAAAATTATGAAGGATTTGAGCATGTTTCCACTTTTTATAGATAGAAGAAATTAAACTACCAACAATTTTACTACAAGAAGATAATAATAATAATACATTAAAAGGTAAATCCCCAACTTCCACTAAATTTGTTTCCATGGCTAACAAAATGTCTGCACCGACATGGATATACAAGTTCCCACAGAGTGCCATCAAAGATTCCAGGGCAATTCTCACATGTGTCAACGGACCGATCTTCATAGAAATTACAGCAATATAAAACAGTAGTAGTACAAGTATAGAGGGAATATACAAAACAGTTAGTAGTACCAATATATACAGAGGTCATAGAGCCTCATCTCCCTCCTCAACCTCTTCTTCTTCCTCCTCTTCCTCCTCCTGTCCTTCCTCTGAGCTGGTCCACCATGACACAAGGCCGAGCCCCTGGTCGTTGATGGCACCCTGTGGAGAAACAATCATGATAATATGTATACACTTACTGCATAATGATATAAAATAAGCCATGAAACATAAGGTTTATAAACTTTGAAAGACTTGATACAAAGCTCCTGAATTACTACTACATTCAGACACTATAACTTATCACACGATGTTACTGATGGTAAGTTAAACTGATACTTACGTAGACTATGTACGGCACTTTACCCTCCTTCCTGTCCGCCACGGCACTGTCTCCAGCAGCAAGGTTGGGTCCGGCTGGTGTGGTGTCCAAGAACTGCTCTGCAACCACCTTGAACCGGATCCTTCCACCTGGTAAAAAGAAAAATTAATAATAATACAAAATAGACAAAATAGAATAAAATAAATAAATAAACAATGAATTGAATACCACACACACACACACACACACACACACACACACTCTGCTAACTCACCAACATCCATGAATAGGTGGTGAGTGTCATCTTCCGTCTGGTAGTCCCACACCCACGTCTGGTCAGTCTCATCAAAGTGTGAGTTTGCCATCATGGAGTCTCTTCTGATGTAGACATCATCATAGAAACCCAAGCTCACTGCAGGACCAAAACACACAATCAGTCACAATCACTCACTTCAATATCACTATACATTGATTTCAATATAGAGGAATCAATTACATGACATCTTTTCATATATTAATTTATATATATACACACCCTCATACCTCGCTTTTATGGACTCCCTTTAACAGATATCAGAAGCAAAGGACAAAATCTGGAGCCTCAATGTAGGATCACAGCAAACAAACAACACCTCTTCAACATCCATAGCAAGTCTGATTTCAATTAAAAATGTTAAATTACTGTATTATAGTGAATATTTAGTGTACAGGTATTTTACACCATCAGATAGGATAGGGTGCTTGATTAAATGCACACTACTATATTATTCCTCTTTGTTTGGTAATATAATTGTTGATATTAGCCGCTACAGACTTAGTGTTCGTAACTACGGACAAGTGACATCATTGGACCGCTATTTCCTTCCTTTTGTCTGTTGAAACGAGGTAGGAGTGTGTATATATAGATGCACATGTACTGTACTTCACCTTGCATTCCATCAGCATTGGCAGACTTGATAACACCCTCCAAGATCTCCTCCAAGAAGGGCCTGAACACTACATATCTGAAGGTGACCCGAGTGTGGGAAGCGCCGTCACCCGGGAAGATGTACGAATCACCCAAGGAAGTGATGTCAAACAGGGCGATGCACAGACCTACATTCAGTACCACCTGCAAGGGAACATGAAGGGAAACTGTAATACTGATCTAAAGAACATAAGAATATAAAGAAGCTACAAAAGACCCGGGGCTGTACGTAAACTAGATAGTTCCTGTTACTCCAATACTCCCTTATTACCTACAACCACCTCTCATCCTTATCCATAAAGCCGTCTAGTCCTGTTACTCCAATACTCCCTTATTACCTACAACCATCTCTCAATATTAAAATTAGAATCTTGCTCTTCCCACAAATCATTAGCCTCTATCTAACCCTTACACGACAGCTATTGTTTCTCTAATCAAACACTAGAAGTAAAGTAAGAAAGTCGTGTAATCTCTAGGCACAACCTTTTAATAAGAGGATTAAGTCTAGAAAAAGAACAACCTACCTTATTTGCCAGTTTGCGGTTGAGTTCCTCTATGACCGCGTCGTTGAGGGTCTGTCCGAAGAGCCATGGGGGGATGCGCACCATATGTCGGATCTCTGCCAGCTGAAACATTGTCTCCGCACCCTGGACAAGATGAAAAATTATGGGTAAGATGGAGATAAGGTTAGCCTGTAGGAAAAAATGGAGATAAGGTTAGCCTACTAATTTTGAGGCTCTAAGCTAGAATAACCTAACCCTAACCCCAACCTAACCTAACCCTAATCCTGCAGGGCTGGAACCAGATATCTGACATGTAAGTATTAACCTCGGGAGAAGACGCTAATGTTATCTCCATATCATCCAAATTGACTTATACACACATTCTTATATGTTTTAAATTTAACCTGTTTTCTCTAAATGTCTACCTACTATTGTATGAAACTTAGACAATCTTTATAGGTCCTAAGTATACAGTAAAACCAAACCTTGATATAACGAACCCGCTTATAGCAAATTTCGGATACAACGAACGTCATTTCATGGCCGAACCAAGTCGGATATAACGAACCAAAGTTTCACACCTCCATATGACCACCTTCTAGCTGGAGTATTTTCAATCAGTCTGTGTGTACCAATAATGACATTGAAGGATGGCACAATACACTAAACAAACGTGCTGCAGGTAGATGCAACCTACAATTTTACCTCCTTGTAAGCCTTCTCCACAATGAGGCTACATTAACATCTGTATACATAAGGCTTGTATCTGAAAAAAAACTACCAACGGAAAAAGTATAGGGATTTGCAGGCTTACAGGTATGGCAGCTGTACGAATAGGGGATAACAACGGGGTACGGCTGCCATATCTGTAAGCACTTAAGAGGCAAAGCACCTGTATCCTCATAGTTCTTCCTTACAGATATGGCACGTGCCTAACTTTTGGATAATAAAATATAAAAAGCTTTTATAAACGAACCTAACCGTACCTAACCAAATCTAACATAACTTGAAAGATGCTTTACCAGGTAAACAATAAGGCACAGGCTGTAAGAATAGCGGATTATTCTGTTGACAACTTTCTAAGTGTTTTTGAAACTCTTCGTACGATAAAAATGTCGAATTTAATGCGAACACGGTGGGTGACGCCGGCGCATGCTGTACCAATAGGGGATGACAACGGGTTATGACTGCTGTATCTGTCAGCACTTTGTTAACCTAACCCATGCACTGTCTCTTCATAATTTTAAATACGAATTTAAAGTCATCAAGTATTCTACATGATATACGTGCATTGGCTTACACTGCAATGCAGTATGATAATAACATCCTAGAGAATATTGAAGAGTAAATACATATAAGGAATACATGAGAAATCTGACGCAATACAACACCATATGTGCTCATCAACTATTTCAAGGGTGACAATACTAATAATTACTGACTAGATAACAGGTAATATAGAGGATAATTAATGCATTAACATATATTTAGAACGATTTCATGCATTAAAGTAGAAAAAATATACACTTTAAATGAAGACGTATAGCAGTGATTTTTCAGTGCTAAAACCATGGTAAATATATAGATCACAGTTCTCCCCTTAAATAGGACTATATATCAGACATTTACTAACCTATAGATACACACTATGATCCTTAATCAGCAGATATTTCTCTGCTTACACTGCTTAAAATATACAATGGACCGGCTCAAAGCAAAACGAATGTTGAGAATCATTATAACTTCTTACTTTTATTTTCTGGTTCACTGGTTAATTGGATGTTGTGTTGTATCCTTCCAGAGGCTCCTTGGCACCTCCTCACGTGCCCTCCAGTCAGAACAGTGCCACGAGGCCCCCACCATCAAGCTGTGCCATGTGGTGCCAAGTGTTTAGGTCTCAGACTCTCAGTTGTTGGGGGGAGGAAGTCTGTCTTTTTAACGGGACGCATCTAGTGTCTCACTTCCAGTTTTCACGATTGATTTATTTTCCTGTTTTATAACTTGTCACTGTGTGTAGACACTGTATTTGTCATAACATATGGCTGTATGTATTTTCTGAGATTGTATAATAAATTATTTTTGTCACCGGTTTTACCGATATCGGTATTTTTTTGATACCGCAATCAGGTTTTACTAAATAATCTCGAAATATATGAGGTTCACATAAAAAATGTATAGAGTCAATTAGATAGAGCAGAAAATGCTTGTTCTAATGAAATAGAGTATATTGAATTTGATTTCTAAACAACTGAGACAATGTCAACTGTATCATCCTTTTTGCCACATACATATCTTTCTCATTTTCTCGAATGCTATTAGAGATATTGGAAATATTTTTACAGCATCTAATAGACATTTTAACACTCTACAACTTTGTTTCATTACATAATTGCCTAAGACTAATAATTACGGAGTAAAATGACGCTTTTAACCTTAATTTTGGTCATTTTCCAGTGAAAATAATAAAAAAAATATATATTTCCGTCACAGAAACGGGAAAGAGCATATGAATTGAAGTTGTACATCTTCAATAAACAATAATAAGCTATATGGAGCCACTTTTCTTGAATTTAAATTTGTTGACCAAAATTGACCTGAATGCATTAATTTGTATAGGGGAAACGAGTTTTCTCCGTAGACTTTAACGGCGCCCAAGTCTTTCCCGCAGGGAGACACTTTTTATTTAATAACTCGAAAAGTATGAGGTTTACGTAAAAGATGTATATAGTCAATTAGATAGAGCAGAAAACGCTTGTTCTATTGAGCTAGAATATATTGAAACTGGTTTATAAACAACCGAGAAAATGTGAACTGTATCATCCTTTTTGCCACATACATGAATATCTTCCTCATTTTCTCGAATGCTATTACGGATATTGGAAATATATTTGCATCATCTGATAGACATTTTAACACTCTACAACTTTGTCTCAATACATTATTGCCTAAGACTAATAATTACGGAGTAAAATTACGCTTTTAACCTTAATTTTGGTCATTTTCAATATATTCTAGCTCATTAGAACAAGCGTTTTCAGCTCTATCTAATTGACTCTATACATCTTTTACGTAAACCTCATAGTTTTCGAGTTATTAAGTAAAAAGTGTCTCCCTGCGGGAGAGACTTGGGCGCCGTTAAAGTCTACGGAGAAAACTCGTTTCCCCTATACAAATTAATGCATTCAGGTCAATTTTGGTCAACAAATTTAAATTCAAGAAAAGTGGCTCCATATAGCTTATTATTGTTTATTGAAGATGTACAACTTCAATTCATAGGCTCTTTCCCGCTTCTGTGACGGAAATATATATCTTTTTATTATTTTCACCGGAAAATTACCAACATTAAGGTTAAAAGCGTCATTTTACTCCGTAATTATTAGTCTTAGGCAATAATGTATTGAGACAAAGTTGTAGAGTGTTAAAATGTCTATCAGATGATGCAAATATATTTCCAATATCCGTAATAGCATTCGAGAAAATGAGGAAGATATTCATGTATGTGGCAAAAAGGATGATACAGTTCACATTTTCTCGGTTGTTTATAAACCAGTTTCAATATATTCTAGCTAAATAGAACAAGCGTTTTCTGCTCTATCTAATTGACTCTATACATCTTTTACGTAAACCTCATACTTTTCGAGTTATTAAATAAAAAGTGTCTCCCTGCGGGAGAGACTTGGGCGCCGTTAGTCTACGGAGAAAACTCGTTTCCTCTATACAAATTAATGCATTCAGGTCAATTTTGGTCAACAAATTTAAATTCAAGAAAAGTGGCTCCATATAGCTTATTATTGTTTATTGAAGATGTACAACTTCAATTCATATGCTCTTTCCCGTTTCTGTGACGGAAATATATATTTTTTTATTATAGTCACCGGAAAATGACCAACATTAATGTTAAAAGCGTCATTTTACTCCGTAATTATTAGTCTTAGGCAATAATGTATTGAGACAAAGTTGTAGAGTGTTAAAATGTCTATCAGACGATGCAAATATATTTCCAATATCCCTAATAGCATTCGAGAAAATGAGGAAGATATTCATGTATGTGGCAAAAAGGATGATACAGTTGACATTTTCTCGGTTGTTTAGAGACCAGTTTCAAAATACTCTAGCTCATTAAAACAAGCGTTTTCTGTTCTATCTAATTGACTCCATACATCTTTTACGTAAACCTCATACTTTTCGAGTTATTAAAAAAAAAGTGTCTCCCTGCGGGAGAAACTTGGGCGCCGTTAAAGTCTACGGAGAAAACTCGTTTCCCCTATACAAATTAATGCTTTCCGGTCAATTTTAGTCAACAAATTTAAATTCAAGAAAAGTGGCTCCATATAGCTTATTATTGTTTATTGAAGATGTACAACTTCAATTCATATGCTCTTTCCCGCTTCTGTGACGGAAATATAAATTTTTTTTATTATATTCACCGAAAAATGACCAAAATTAATGTTAAAAGCGTCATTTTACTCCGTAATTATTAGTCTTAGGCAATAATGTATTGAGACAAAGTTGTAGAGTGTTAAAATGTCTATCAGACGATGCAAAGATATTTCCAATATCTCTAATAGCATTCGAGAAAATGAGGAAGATATTCATGTATGTGGCAAAAAGGATGATACAGTTTACATAATAAAATGATATATATTTCCGTCACAGAAACGGGAATTTCTTTTCTCTCTATGATCTCAATTTTGGTTTTATATATACGTGATCCAGCAGTCAACTCATGGCCGTATGTGTGGGCTACTACTATATTTTGCATGTGTGAAAGTACATTTCATATATATGTAACAAAAAATATTATGCATATGAAGTTTGTGTATCCAAAACCAGCAGTTTCGACATTTAAATGCAGCTCTTAAGAGAGAGAGAGAGAGAGAGAGAGAGAGAGAGAGAGAGAGAGAGAGAGAGAGAGAGAGAGAGAGAGAGAGAGAGAGAGAGAGAGAGAGAGAGAGAGAGAGAGCGACTGCGCCACTCCATCCTCCCCCACACATAGCTGCCAGCCGTGCGTCCATTTAAAACTGCAATACTAAAAAAACGCACAACAAATCATTATCTTACGAGTGAGGATAAAAAGTTTACTTAAAATCTTACCTTACCCACATGCATCACAATCTCATTCACTTCACAGGAGGGATTTACCGAGCGAAACATGCGTCATATGGTAACGATACTTTGGGCTGAAGGAGTGAGGCGAATCCACAGAATATTCTCCTTTTCAGTATGTCAATTCCTACTTTAAAGGTTGGGTGCAGCGTGTTACAGCCGCTGACACCAAACTGGGCACACAACGTTGGGCAGACGAAGGAAAAATTACACCAGCATCTATATCAAGTGTCTTCCGTGCTGCGCTGACGGTGGCGTTAACATCACGATCTTTAGACGGAGTGAGCGTGTCAGTGCATCTCTCCAAATATACCACTGGGAGTCGGTGGCGTTAAATTAAATAAGACCTAGTGGACACTGGAGGCCTATACCTGCTAGATGAGGGGCGGCAGAATGGGCGTATTGATCTGCGAGGCGCCTTGCATAGTGGAGTGGTTAGTTTGAGGCGACACGTGAGGAGGCTGAGGAGGACAGAGGAGGAGGAGGAGAAGCAGGAGGAGGAGAAGGAAGCGCGCCGAGGGATTTGTGTGAGGCAGGAGGAGGAGGAGGAGGAGGAGGAGGAGGCCACGTGAGGAGGAGGAGGATATAAGGAAGACGATCATGGTTGGGGAGACTACTGGTTTCAACGCCAACATGAAGGGGGTGAGTACTGAAGGAAGCATGGTGATTTGATCGGCTACTGTGCCTGTCTATCTGTCTGTATGGTTGTATGTATGCATGTGTGTATGTATGCTTGCTTGCTTGCTTTCAATACGTATTTACTATTGGTTGTCATGAGTGCTTTGTGTGTGTGTGTGTGTGTGTGTGTGTGTGTGTGTGTGTGTGTGTGTGTGTGTGTGTGTGTGTGCATTATAGCAGTAATATAACGCACATACTAGACACATGTGACATCACAGTATTATTAACACACACACACACACACACACACACACACACACACACACACACACACACACACACACACACACATAAGAGAGAAAACAAAGAGAATGAATGTCAATATAACGGTATTAATAAAAAAAAACCCCATTAAATAATAATAAAAAAAAAAAAACATAACGAAAGTAAAAAATAAACATGTTCTCTTCATACAAAACTTTAGAGGCAAGCATCCAAGCCAAGCATATTTCTTCCACGCCTTCAACACGCACGCAGGCAGGGGGGAGAGGGGTGAACGCTCCCTCCTGACAGTGCCATCGCTGACGCTGCCTCCCTCTCCGCCAACAGCCGCTCCTGCTGCTTCTGGGCAAGACAGGGCAGGGGGGCGGGGGGCGTGGGGCTGGGCGGGTGTTAAGACGGTCGTTAATTAATTCGCGACCACGAACCCTGTCGCTCTACACCCCAAATGAATCCTTACTCCCAGCCCGCCCCCGTCTCTTCCCCTCCTATCTAGTCCGATATACTGTAGGAATCCCTCTTAGCAAGCCTACAGTGTATCCAGTGTATCCTACAGTGTGATCGTATCCGTTTTTTTTTTCTACTTAATTTAAGGATTCATTTAACTGCAAATCTTTTTATCGCCCAATAATAC
>JAXIVD010007739.1:0-7500 GCA_036785275.1 Cancer borealis
ATAGTTTGCTTGATGGACAGTATTGCACAACGAAATATTCCTTTTTTTTTTTATATAATCGTCAATATTGACATACATTTCAACCCAAAATAATAGAACGGCACGTGCATCACGGATTTTAAAGATTTCCTCCCTTATATTGGGCCGGCAGGGGTGACTAGCATGGCAGATTGCAGAGTCTAGGAACCAGCCACCCTTGCCACCATTCCCTCACCACGCCACATTCTCTCCCCTCAAACATACCCGACCCTCTCCCCTCTATTACAGCATATCCTCTCTACTGGCCGCGTTCACACACACACACACACACACACACACACACACACACACACACACACACACACACACACACACACACACACACACACACACACACACACTTCTTTCCTTCACCTCTCACCCTCACCCCACAATACCACACACTATTCGCTCTACCACACGCCACACCCTCACCCCTCGGCCACCCCTCACTTTCCCCTTGTATCTATTTTTCCACCTATTTCCATCACTCCCATTCTAACCCAAGCCTCCCCACACCTTTCCCTCTTAAACTTCTCTCACACACACACATACACACACACACACACACACACACACACACACACACACACACACACACACACACACACACACACACATAAACACACACGAGAGAAGGGGGGGGGTATAGTGGGACAGAATCGGACCGAGAGAGAGAGAGAGAGAGATGAGAGAGAGTGAGAGAGATGAGAGAGGAGAGAAGAGAGAGAGAGAGAGAGAGAGAGAGAGAAAAGAGAGGAGAAAGAGAGCGTCAAATCTAATAAACATGAAGTCCCCAGCAAAACCTGGAGAGCATCCCCCGAAAATCTGGGGAGAAGATTGAAACTCTGGTGGACATGTCGGGGAAAACTTTTGCCGCGGCGACGTTCAGGTGCGTGGCCAAGGGAAAATAATAGTTTTGTGTGTCAACAAGCTTAAACTGAGGCAACAAACCGGGCTTACTCTTGGTGCGAAACTGTGTGTTTGTAGGAGGATGGGGCGGCGGGTGGGAAGGGAAGGTACTACTGTATGTGGTGTGTGTGTGTGTGTGTGTGTGTGTGTGTGTGTGTGGTGTGTGTGTGTGTGTGTGTGTGTGTGTGAGAGACAGACAGACAAACAGACAGACAGACAGACAGACAGACAGACAGACAGACAGACAGACAAACAGATAGAGAGCATACTGCTGAATGAGAAGAGGGATGGAGGGTGAAGCGAAGAGGAAGAGAGAGGGGAAAAGAGGTAGGGAGAGAGGGAGAGGAGGGAGGGGAGAGAGTGAGTGAGTGAGGGAAGGAAGAAACAAACAAGCCAGAAATTGGTAGATGTTGAGAAGGGGAGCGGCGAGGGAGGCAGTGGAAGCGAGAAGGGGAACACGAGCAGAATCACAAAACTGAAGAATGAAACCGAAAAGAAAGAAGAGCAGAGGAAGAGGAGAGAGAGAAAAAAATAATTAAAGACCTACCTTAATATGTTTTACTTATACAATGTAAATGAGAAGTAATAAGTAAGTCCAAAGTATAAAAAAAATAATCGAAGTGAAACAGAGAATGTATAGTCAGAAAATGCGATTAATAAGAGTGAATTATAATGAAACTTTTAATCACTACAGAACATCCTTCAACGGCAGAATACCAGAGACAGATTCATTATCAGCAGGACAGGAAATCGACACCCATTGAGGTGATAAATAGACTATCAAATAAAACACGAACAAGCGGTACAAGAGTAAAACGAGATGAAGAGAATAAATACCATCTCTCTCTCTTTATCTCTCTCTCTCTCTCTCTCTCTCTCTCTCTCTCTCTCTCTCTCTCTCTCTCTCTCTCTCTCTCTCTCTCTCTCTCTCTCTCTCTCTCTCTCTCTCCAATTCTTTCTTTTTCTCCTTTTTTCCTTATCCTTCTCTTTCTTAATATCCTCCTCCTCCTTCTCCTCCTCCTCCAGACTCAAGGGTGCACTGAGGCTGGAGCGAGTCGGCGGCCGTCTCCACGAACACAGGTCAACATGGGAGCCACGTTATTAAGAAAGCCAGGCCGTGTTGTGGGCGACGAGCGGCACACGAAGGAAAACACCTACTTCGTGTCAACACCCTTGGACCCAACCACACCCGGACAACCCACATAGCCAGCCAACCAGTGACCACAATGTTGACGCGGTGTAGATGAGGCGAAGGGGGCGAGGCGATGAGGAATGAGGAGGAGTAAGGAGAGAGGAGGATAAGGAGGGAAAGTGCAGCGTTGGAAGGAAAGGAAAAGGGTAAAGAGTAGATTACAATGTGAAAAACGAGACAAGAGTGAAGAAAAGTGTAGATTATGAAGAAGAATAAAAATAAGAAGAGGATGGAATGCTGATATAAGAATGCCAAAAAGGATGAATTAGGAATGTTTATGTGAAAAGTGACTCAAAATCAAACACAACATAATAATATACTTCAACTTAAAATAAATTGTTAAAAAAAAAATGTGAAATGAATGACGATTACGTAAAGGGAAAAAAAATGTATGCAAACACTACATAACGTTTTTTTTTTTTGTTCTCTCTCTCTCTCTCTCTCTCTCTCTCTCTCTCTCTCTCTCTCTCTCTCTCTCTCTCTCTCTCTCTCTCTCTCTCTCTCTCTCTCTCTCTCTCTCTCTCTCTCTCTCTCTGTCATTTTACTCATGCCCGACAGTGGTAATACAATATAATAATTCAGATTACAATGTCACCACACTTGAAAACATTATCATCACATAAATTCATATACGGACTTTATGATTGGGAAATGCAGATCAGCCATAATTATAATGCTCATATAAATCGTGGCCTGTCACCATAGCACATATAATAACTACTACATCCACATTTTACTAATTGATTCAGCCATACATATACTACAGTGGACAGAAAACACCTTTGTAAATGAACACGGAAATACAATAATATAAATAATTTAAAAAAAAGTCATCAGTATAGAAGTCAATAAACAACAGTAAACAAACATCTATATAGAAAATAAAAATAATAATAATAATAAAAAGAAAAGAATTGCAGCTACACAAGTAATGAAAACAGAGAAAAAGAAAACTGACACCAGGAAAAAGAGAAGCAACAAAAACGTAAATAGATGTGCTCTCCGTATCACACACACACACACACACACACACACACACACACACACACACACACACACACACACACACACTATTGATACCGTGTCATTCAAGGCAACAAGTCGAGAATATTTAAGCGGCAGACTCAGCTTAATGGAAGCTTCGCCTTAATCCCGCAGGAAAACTGGCCTAGTGTTGACGCTACGTTGGTTTGGGTGAACACGAGGACGGAGAGGAGGAGGAGGAGGAGGAGGAAGAGGAGGAGGAGGGGAGGGAAAGAAAAGTGAAATGCATGCCAACAGAAAAGGAATAAATGTGAGGAAGATAAAACATGAAGGAAAGATAAAAGAATAAGTTAAAGTAAGTTAAACATGTAATAGTATAAAAAAAAAATAATAAAAAAATAAAAAATATATAAAAAAAAAGTCGAAGGGAAGAATTAAAGAAATTAAGAAATACAAATGTGAAAAAGTTAAGTTATCAAAAGCAAAGGTCTTGAAGGTAGTGAAATAAATGATGTACGGAAATGTTCGTGTAAATACGTCAATAAACAACTGGGCGGAAATACATAGACAAAACAATATAGGAAGAACAGCACAAGAAAGTGAAATAATAATAAACAAAACTATAAAAATAACCAACAGGTAGCTGATGGAGGGTGCACGGAACCCTTGCAGTAGTAATAGTAGTAGCAGTAGTAGTAGTAACAGTAGTAGTAGTAGCAGAAGTAACGGCAGTAGTAGTAGTAGTAGTAGTAGTAGTAGTAGTAGTAGTAGTAGTAGTAGTAGTAGTAGTAGAGGTAGTACTAGTAGTAGTAGTAGTGGTAGCAGTAGTAGCAGAAGTAGTAGCAGTAGTAATAGTAATAGCAGCAGTAGTAGTAGCAGCAGTAACAGCAGTAGTAGCAGTAATACTAGTAGTAGCAGTAATAGTATCAGAAGTAGTAGTAGTAGTAATAGTAGTAATAGCAGTAATAGTAGTAGCAGTAGTAGTAGTAGTAGTAGTAGTAATAGTAATCAGGGCAGGGTGCTGTAGCTTTATTGTTGTTACGTTTCAACCTGCAAGTATAGGACGTCTTCAACACACAAGACGGTCACCACCGAGCCCTGTAATTAACCTGGTACAAATAATCTTACAAGTAACACAGTGTAGACGATGTTTAAGACATGTAATTACAGGCCAATCCAGACTTGTAAAAGAACCCAAATATAACAAAAGAGAAGAATGATAAATACGTAACGATCGTTAACTTACACGGTACCTCCAGTCACTAGATACCTAACAGGAAACCTGGCCGGTCAACTATCAGCTGAAATCACCCATAACAGCTACACCCTGATATTATCATGAAGCCAGTCAAACAATACGATAACCTAATCTGTACGCCAAATTAAACTAACACTAACAAGCCGAATCAAAATAACCATAATGAGGAGACAACTCACACACTACACAACACAATCTAACATAACAGCTCTCTAGCCGTATACAACCCCCATAAACTTAATACATAGCTTAACATACCTTACACAAGACATCAAGGATACCCAATACCCGCACACAATCCTCGGCTGGTCACAAACTCACGTCAACAAGTGAACACTGGCAACCCTTCCACCAATCGTGCCACGTCAACGAGTCACCGTCTCACAGAATAATTTCCCCACCATCATTTCCCTTAAACTTACCCTGGTAATATCATCATACATAAAAAAAATGACAAATAAATATGCAGTAATACAGCATCCATACACAAACACTGCATATAAGTTAATAAGATAGATAACATGCATATACAAAAGAACCAACACACGTAGAGGCAAGGGAAGGTCTACCCGCTAAATACGAAGCCCTATCAGTACCCTTGACCCATCCCTTCACACTTGTTCCCACGACGCATGCCAACCCAGCGCAGACCAAGAACTCATTCAAAATTAACATGGATCAGGTAAAAAACCGCCGCCGACAAGAAGAATGCAGTCATGGCGGAAAGGGTACAGGTAAAAACTGGTCTTCTTTCCACTCCCAAAGCAAACAAGAAACCAAGAGTGTAAAAAAGACTCCACTCCTACTCCTACTCCTACTACTACTACTACTGCTGCTGCCTCCTTCTCACCTTGACTTTACCACTAGGCTACTACTACGTGTTCCCACCGCTAGAGGGCTTGGTAACGTTGTATTCTAGTGATATATATGTATCTTTTTTTTCTTCATTGTTTCAGAAAATGGTATCTCTATAATGGTATTACTTAAATTTAAGGAGTTTGTTTTTTATGTCATCTCTCTGCTCTTCGCTCTGGTTTATTTTTTTTATTTTTGATCTGAATTATTTTAGAAAGAATGTTAAAAGAACCGGAGCGGAGAGCGGACATGGCAACAGTGTTAACATTATTATTACACATCGGCGTGAAACATAACTTGAAACTCTTGACATACCAAGTTAAAATAGACTACAATATGATGAGAAAAAAAATAACAAT
The DNA here is from genome assembly GCA_036785275.1 of Cancer borealis. Lineage (NCBI taxonomy): Eukaryota > Metazoa > Arthropoda > Malacostraca > Decapoda > Cancridae > Cancer > Cancer borealis. The sequence goes on from JAXIVD010007739.1 coordinate 5,579, forward strand.
AATAATGATGACATCTATTTCAATCCCACATAAAACTCTACCAATATATATAATGAGAATGAATAAAATGACTAGGCTTGGATGAGTGTTGTCCCGAAAAGCCTACTATCCCACCATGGTTTTGTTTGTTATATATTGGTTATTATAAAACTTTCTCGCTAAATACAGTCTATTTACCTTTGTTTTTATGTCACAAGTCTGGAGCCTCCTCAACGTTCACGGGAAACTGTTATTAGGTGTTTTGTCTATGTTATACAGACGCGCACATCTCACCTTACTGGACGCCATTACGGCACTGACGGTCTGACCTGATAATGGCCGTTATTTGGTTTTTAAACTTTAAATATCATCAGAAATATATGAATGAATGAATACATCTTATATTTAATATTGCTAACTGGAAAACATGTATATTTCGGTAATATCAAACCGTTTGATGTTACTGAAATATACATGCTTTGCAGTTAGCCTTTTTAATTCCTAAAGGAACTCCTGTTATCAACTTTTTTGAATTATTAAGAGTTAGTTTGATTTTTCTAACGAAATGTATTGTGCTTTATTTTACTTTAAATAGTGATATAACTATAAACAATGAATAGAAAGTTAAATTTTTTGTAAGAAATTTTTTTTTGTATTTAAAGCTGAATTAAAAATCACCATACTTGAGGCGACTTACCAAACCTATGTTGTGTTATGTCATTGGGTGTGCAGTTTGTGGTACATCTTATATTAAGTTAGAAAACAGTTAGAATACCACTTCAATGAACAAACTCTCCTAAATAATGTAAAAAAAATTGATAAAATCCACTGTAGTCATAGTGAGACGCGCAGCTTATATCCAAAATATCATCCTTCAATAATAATCTAAGAGGACCAGGGCAAGTATTTAACCAGTTATTACTTCATTCTTGGTATAGATATCACTCTTATTACCTACCACTGAAAATATCACACTGATCCACCTCTCTCTATAACCTCCTTGCATCCTGCTAGTAGGTCGCTTCTTTGTCCTTTCATCGCCTCCTTTCCACCTGCTCAACGTCCTTCCCTCTATCCTTGCAAGGCTTCGCTGATTCACTTCGCTCATAACATAAAATTCAACTGTGACGATAATCTCCAAAAATGCTTCATCGTATTTTCAGTGAGTATTGGAGGTGCGCGTGCCAGTGCCAGAGAGGGGGGGAGGGGGGGAGGGGGCCACCAGGCACTTGGGGCGACCATTAGCTTCCACGCTGAGGCGGCAGAACAGTCGCTCTCTATCGTCCGCGGGGCCGCCTCACTGCCCATTCTATTATGTTAAACAGGGGCAGATCTCCTCTCGTTTGCCCTGATAACTCGAGTATAATGTTGATAACTGGCCCTCATAAGAAGCCATTTACAGGCGCACCCTTTCCCGAGGTTCCCCCACAGAGCCCTCTCCCCCATCCCCTCCCTCCTCCTTCTCCTCCTCCTCTTCCTCCTCCTCCTCCTCCTGCCGACCTAACCATCTGCCCCACCAAAGTCTTTGCGCGGTCATCAGCACCTACACGCAGGCACCGTCAGCTGGCGAGGATTGGATGATGTTGAACCTTGCTTCTATTCTAGTCCTCGGTAATCTTCCCTTATTAGACCCATATGGCAAAGTGTGGTTACTAAGGCCGTTACCTGAGAGGGGGGGAGGGGGGTGTTGCTTTATCGTTGGGGCGAAGACGTGACTTTTGTATTGGACACGCAAGTCTTATCGAGGTACAAGTTCGATCCGATTCTTGTTGTCTTTTTAATCTGATGTTATCGCACAATGACCACCACCATCAAAGTTATGAGTTAATTCTATAAGTAATTAATGCGACGTGCTGGCCCCAAATAATCAGTTAGGGAAGTAAGTAGAAGTAGATGAAAAAATTTAATTCCTGAAACATAAATAAAAAGAACAAAAAGGTAGT
>JAXIVD010007739.1:10000-15000 GCA_036785275.1 Cancer borealis
TTATACATTATGCTATCTGTCACGTGTCACAACCTCTCTAGCCTATCTGAATTTTTTTTTTAATAATGCTTAGATTCATGACTGTGAAATGAGACTCTTAAGCAGTGAAGGGCTTGATAAAAGGGTTTTACCTGTACTAAGAATTCAACTATGCAAGCACTGACTAACTCTTGCATTAGGAAGGAGTTGTTTTGTTTTGTTTGCGCGATTACTGAGAGGAGTGAGTGAGTGTCCGTATATTTGGTTAATGCAGCGTCTTGTTCTCATTGTCTCTGTTTACTAAATGTCTTCGACTATCGTTGCTGTTACTCAGAAAGCCGTAGGTGACATGGACAGTCCTTGTGGTGACAAAACAGAAACATATTACTAACTTCTGAAGGTGACCCGTCGGCGAGGAGGAAGAGGAGGAGGAGGAGGAGAAGGAGGAGGAGGAAGAGGGTGGCTAGAGAGACTCAGCTCTGACTTGGAATTGGGTCCGAGTTCTCTTAGTGCGGCAGAGAGTGCTCAGTGTTGGCCGCTGATAACGACAGGCAAACACTGGGGCGGCCTCGCAGGGGCATATTAAGGAAGGGATGAGCGGTCTCCGTGATGTGAGGGCACGGAGACCTCGCCTCCTCTACAGCTGAGGGTCAACACGGCACGACACACACCTCCCCGTGCCGCCCGCCGTTTCCTGTGTATGCTCAGGTGGTCCTCAACCCGTGTCATTATACAGTCGGTTCAGACACTTCGCTCGTGTTTGCTTCCTCCGTCGTTGTCTTCATCCTATCTATCGTGCTGGGCTGTTGTCGCTAGTAGTGGTAGTGGTGGTGGTGGTGGTGGTGGTGGTGGTCCTTGGTGGTGATGGTGTTGGTGGTGGATAGCGTGTGTGTATGTGTGTATGTGTGTGTGTGTGTGTGTGTGTGTGCTGACTTGGAAGGGTTTATCAAGATTACTTCCTATAATGCGTATGTTTGGGTAGATAGATAAAATTACTTAACCTGTGTTTGTGTCCTTGTCAATTTGTCTCTTATGTATATACACGATTATGGGACTCATTTCATTTTATGAGAAAATTCAAATTACTATTGAGTTCATATTTTCTTTATTTTCATCCTTATAGTACTGAAGGCTGGTGTGTTTGAAGCAGTGGGTGAGGTTGAAGCGAGGTTGAAATGAGGTACAAGAAGTGAGTAAGGTTGAGGGAGGAAGGCTGGGAGAGTGAGTGTTATGGAAATAAAGTTGATGAAATAAGATTGACTTTACGAGGTTGATAATGTATGAGGCGAGGTTAAGGGAGAGAGGTTGGGAGGGTGATTGTTGCAAGACTGAAGAGATGAAACTAAGAAAATGAGATTGATAGAACGACCTAAAATGAGGAAGCATGTAAGAGTGAGTTTGAGAGAGTGAAGCCAATGAATACGTTGAGAAACAAGTGAACAGGAGTGAATAGGAGTTAGTACCTCTCAATAAAACGACTCTCCCCCAGCGAGGAAGACTGTATACTTAGATTCCGCCTTATCGTCAATTTTGCCATCATTACCACGTTCATCATCATCCCTATCTACTCTGCTTCCTGTCTGCTACCCACTCACCTTCCATTACCAACCAACCAGCCAGCCATCTCTCCCTCCCTCCCTCCTTCACTCCCTCACTCCCTCCCTTCATCCATACCTCTCTCGCCCTAGTGACCAGAACGAGCATCACCCGAAAAAAAAGGGCATTCTAATCTATTACTGAATGGCAGGTAATGTATTTAGTGATTCAGGATTTGATGATAAATGACGTAGTAGATAGTCACAACCACCACTTGTTATTCACCATCCTGTTCATCATGGCTTCTATCTCTTTTTTGTTTTTGTTTTTTTTTCCTCTCTATCTCTCTCTCTTCTATTTTTTGACTTGATGGCGTGCAAACATCAACTGCTTTTACACCCTGGAAGCATAAACACCACCGCATGTTGACAGCATCTGAGTGTTGTGTTTGTGTGATCAGCGCCGTGCAGTTATCCCTCCACAACTCTCATCATTTACGTGCCTTAACTTACACAACCGGCTCGGCTTCCTCAGCGCCCCGCCGCCTCTCCACCATTACAAGGTCTCTCATTATTTCTTATCAATATTATAGTTAGCTAAAGTTATGAGATACTTGTCCTTACTTCTTGCAACCCCTTGACTTGGCGTCTATCCATCACCATCCTCCTCATCACCTTCATTATCGCTACAAGTCACCGCCTCAACAGACCCTCGCCCGACCACCACCACCACCACCACCACCACCACCACCACCACCACCACCACCACCACCACCACTACCATCACCACCATCACCATTACCCCGGCTGCGCCCTCATCAGAAGGAGGTAAAAACATGGCCTCGAGACAAGAACTTGGCGGCGTTGATAAGACCATGACACCAGTTTCTACGTTGGCTGCTAAACAAAGGCGTGACCTCCTGCGTGTTCCGTCAGGAGGCTCTGCTTATCTTGCTTTACGAGCCCCGGCCTCTGAGCTCCCCCCTGCACGTGGCTCTCCTCCTCTTCCTCCTCCTCCTCCTCCTCCTCCTCCTCTTGTTCTCTCTTCCACCCTCGCCCCACCAGGACAACTGACCATGCCTCCCGTCCAGCTGTCCACCCGCTCTCTTCCCTGCCTGGACTAGGAAAGGTATTAGGTGACGGTCATTGTAGTACCTGGACTACAATAATAAAGAAATCGGTGAACCTATTGAATTCGCGCCTCCCTACACTGTTTATGTATAAGCAAAGTAAAAAATGTTATTGTATTAAGTGTTACAAGAGAAGATTGTCCTCGAAAGGGATTCATATCTACTTGAACACTTTTTTTTTCCTACATTTGGAGGATCGAGGGTAAAGGGTGAACCTGGCACAGATGTTTATTGCCCGCGGAATACACCCTGGACGCCCGCCGCCCCCCGCCCTGCGCGACGGTGAGGTGTTATGGCTGATCTTGGCCGATTGTGTCGCGATTGTTACCCTGGCACCACCCTCCCTCCCTCCCCTCCCTGCTGCTGCCCCTCGGCACGTCCAGATGCTCCCTCGCCCTCACGCCCCTGCTCTTTGTCTCCCACTGAACTCCAGTGAAAACATTTTTAGGGAAGAAGAACAAGCAGTTTTCCATTGTTTTAACACAATTACCTGGATTTTTTATACAGACAATATTTTTTCTTGGAATAATTGATTTTAGAAATATTAAAAAATACTTATTGCAATATTTCCAACTCTTTTTCGTAAAGTATATCATTAAGAAGCAGGTGACCAGTGGGACCACAAAGATGGAAATGAGTGACTTAAAGATAACCAGTCAAGGAGTGTCGTCTGAACCCTCACACCCTCAACCTCAGGGCGGCTGTACTGGCCTCGCCGTGGCTGCCGTTGAAGCTCGTTGAAGGTGTGATAATGACGCCTCCCCTCACTGCCATTACCGCCTCTTATCAGCGCCTCGCCGCAGCCGGACCCTCGATACGCCCACTCTTAGGTGTCCCGCGGGATGCTTGAGACGCTGTCGTGGGCTGATGACCAACTTATCTTTCCGTCGATTTTGCAACGAGTTTTGTTATAGACATTAAGTTAGTATTTTACTTGTCCTTCCTTAATTAGCTATTCGACAAATCTTTATAATCATCTTCAATTTTCAATACAAAATTATTTTGGTGAACATTCAAATGTAAAAGTGATTCATAATTAATCTCAAAGTGCAACCAAAAAAACTGTTCGGATTTTGTCATAAATTTTGCTCCTACGCCGTCTTTTGATATGCTCTTTCTCCTTCTTGCTTTTGAGGCGTAGAATACCTGGAAGGAAATCCCACAATGTTAAAAGTATTTACAAGGTTAATTAATTAAATGGTTCGCACAAGTAGCACAAACTTGTGATTGTTTGCCTTTGTTCAGCCAACATTCAAAGCTTTGTATATATTTGGAAATGTTATCTCTTTATTTAGGCTTCGCAATGGCAGCAGAATTCTAAAATATCGCCAGAAGCTGCATATTAGGCAGATAATGCTTGCAATTCTAACTCAATGATAAATAATTAAAACATTCAGAGGTCATTGATATCACCAACGAATTTCTGCAAAATGATATTATCCGCCTTTGTAGTTGAATCAAAAGAGGTGAGATGTGGATGTGTTCCTTGTGACAGCAGTGTTGTTTTAATAATACAATTTACTAACACAAGGCTGTTTAGAGATTATTACTGTGCATTGCTCGACCGGACTGGGCTGGAAAGAGGGTCTGGATGAGATAAAGTAGAGCGTCGGGGGCAGGTTACCGCAAATGTTGGAGGCGGACAATAGAGGAGAGTGTTTTTGTGGGGCGGCGATGTAATTAGTGTGCTCTGGGGTAAGTCTTATCGGGACCCGCGCGCGACAGATGTGGCGGCGGCATTGGTGGAGACGACAGTGGTAGAGGGCGGCAGTCAGTGGTCGTGGAAGAGGTAGTGGCGAGGATGGTGGTAGTGAGAGGGAGGTGAAGGTGTAGGTGTAGGTGGTTAGGTTAGGTTAGGTTAGGTTAGGTTAGGCTCAGGATGAGTTGCATCTCTTTACACTTTCCTCTTTCTTGTCTGTTGTCGATGAAAGCACAGTAACGTCCCTGAGCTCAAAGACTTCAGTATGAAAATCTGCTGAAACAATATTAGATGATCTGATTGACGTTTCCATTTATTTTATCGTTTAATTCAGTCTATGGGTCTTTGTGAAGGTGGTGGTTGGCGTACCCAGCTGTATCCCAAGCGAGGTCTTCCATCAGTGATTCAAATGCAAAGGAGATGGAGATTAATCCTACAATAAATGTTAGTCTAGAATGTGGTTCAGGTTTGCTTTTTTTATCATTGATCAAACAGTCAGTCAGTAAGCTTGACATTTTTTTCATCTTAAGTTATCACATACGAACATACTAATGGTATACATAATGAGTTTAATAAATACTTCAGAGGATGACAAAAATAGATATAGCGTAAAGTTCATAATTCATATATATGACAACTTTACAACGTTATTAAGCA
>JAXIVD010007740.1:7500-15000 GCA_036785275.1 Cancer borealis
GAGAGAGAGAGAGAGAGAGAGAGAGAGAGAGAGAGAGAGAGATCCACAGGTAGGTATACGTAAGCCCATCTACACCTTTCTACACCTGGAAAATCATCAACTAGTACACCTTTCCCACACCTTAACCACTGCTATACCCACACTGCTCCCACACCCACCTCGGCCTTCCCACACCCACACCCGCCCCCGCTCCGCCCCGTCCCGCCCCCTAATACCCCAGAGAAACCCCAGGGCGGACAGACTTGTACGTATACATAGGATGCCACCTGTTGTGGAGTTAGGGCTTCTCTCTCTCTCTCTCTCTCTCTCTCTCTCTCTCTCTCTCTCTCTCTCTCTCTCTCTCTCTCTCTCTCTCTCTCTCTCTCTCTCTCATATATATAGGCCTATAAAAACAAACATTTAGGCACAAACAGATCACCTTTCACTCACCACATCACATATTCAATTTTTGTCTCTATTTGCTGCAGAATCTATAATAATTTTCTCCCCTACAAACGATCTGTCATCTTGTTCTCTTCACTAAGGGAGAACATAGTGGGACCTTTTATTGTATCTCTTTCATCTTCCTTGCAACCCTTAACCAGCCTCCAGTTATGCATCTTGAAGCCCACAACTTACTATTACTTCCATCAATACCATTCATTACCACCCAGTCTGGCCTCTGTTCCTAAATAAGTCGAGGGTTCTTAGCCAGACACTTGAGAGGCTTGATAAAGAGCGAGGTGATGGAGATAATTAATTGCTAATGTTATACGTATCATAATGTGTGTTTTTGAATGGGTTTTTTTTTTTATTTATTACCATTACAACGCTATTAGTAATCATAAAATATATCTGCAATTGTTCCTCTTCTCTACCTCCTCCTTCCCCTACTGAAAAAATCCCCCTTTCAAGAATAACTCCCAACCCCAACCACTTAACAAACCATATTCTATTAACAAAAAACAACAACATAAGAACATAAGAACATAAAATAAACCTTCCTCCTCTCCCCGAAACAACCACACACCAACACCCCAGCAACAAGAACCACACCTTCCTTCCCTCCTTCAACCTCCCTCACCAACACCACAACACTCCAGCAACAACAACAACAAATCACTGTCCCGTCACTACCTTACCTCCCTCCACACCCACACCAACAAACCAACAACAACAACCAGACATCCCCATCTAGTCCCTATTTTTACCTTACCTATCCTCCCACATCCCAGCAACAACAAGAAATCCTCATCTAGTCCCTACCTTACCTCCCTCCACATACACACCCCAGCAACAACAACAACAAGACATCTCCATCTCATCCCAGCACCGCCTCCCCAAACATCTGACACTCCCCGACATCCTCTACATTGCCTCCTCTGTGGTCGACGAGCCCCCACAGCTGCACCTGATCCTGCCTGGCTTCCCTCACGTTGCCTTCGATACCCCGCCGTCTGTTAGCGATACCTTAGCAGTGTGGTAGTTCTCCGCCAGGTGTGGTGGGAGGGAGGAAACGCAGGGAAGGAAAACTAGGGGAGGGATGGAGGGTTGAAGGAAGGAACGGGAAATAAGGAGGGAAATGGACTGGAGGGAAAGAGGGACAGGTGTGGGTGAGAGGGAGGGAGGGAGAGGGAGGATGAGAGAGAGAGAGAGAGAGAGAGAGAGAGAGAGAGAGAGAGAGAGAGAGAGAGAGAGAGAGAGAGAGAGAGAGAGAGAGAGAGAGAGAGAGAGAGAGAGAGAGAGAGAGAGAGAGAGAGAGAGAGAGAGAGAGAATTAATCAAAATGTGTGTGTGTGTGTGTGTGTGTGTGTGTGTGTGTGTGTGTGTGTGTGTGTGTGTGTGTGTGTGTGTGTGTGTGTGTGTGTGTGTGTGTGTGTGTGTATTTGTTTCCCAGCGGCGCAATACTGTTGTCTTACGTAACTATCAGTGTGTTATTGTTGTTGTTGTTGTTGTTGTTGTTGTTATTGTTGTTGTTATTGTTGTTGTTATTGTTGTTGTTGTTATTGTCGGTGGTGGTGATGGTGGTGACGCTAGCTTGTCTTATATAGTTTCACAAGATGTCCTTATAAATATACGTATAGCAGAAGGAAATAAACGAGTCCACTCAGCATCCACCCCACCTGCATGCCGCGGGGTGTGGAGGTAAATTACAGCACGCCAGGTGTGTCCAACGATGGATGGCTGGCTGGCACGTGGCGGCTGCTGTATACTGTCCACACTAACTTGACGGATAGGCTACTCCCACTTCATTCCCTCCGCTGTTTGTCACTGTTCAAATGGTGTGGTAAGCCCCGCCTCTTCCCACATGTGACTGCCTGGCTTGGGGAGAACACATGGCATTAATAGACGCGAGATGGATAGAGGAGACACTATGAAAAGATGTTCTTCCTATACACATTGATGCTTTATTCCACGTGTAGTAATACAAGTAAGCGTGGAAAGATAAAATAGATGAAGAAGAAACGAAAAATATGTATGTGTCTAGATAATGATGAAAGAAAAACTGTTTCCTATCCTCTGCATCAACGTTTATCCAACTCATTCCCTTCCCTTCTCCATCCCACGTCCGATAATGAGATATATGAGTGTGGAAAGATTGTATGTTTAGTGAAGACATCAATAAGAAGTGAAGGTGAGTATATAATAATGATACTAAAAACTCTGCTTCCTATTCTCCTCACCCACGCCTTTCCAACACGTGTCATTTTATCTTCTCAACAATTATTAAGTTCAAAATGTTATCTTTCACCTTTTTACACTTTACTATTTCAAGGTGGAAGGAATGTTATAAAAATTTGGAATTGTCACTACATCTTTTTGGAATTGTATATATTCTCTCTCTCTCTCTCTCTCTCTCTCTCTCTCTCTCTCTCTCTCTCTCTCTCTCTCTCTCTCTCTCTCTCTTCTCTCACCGCCATAGACGTTGTAACCTGTTGCCTGACCCTCCCTACCATAGTTTTCTTAGGAGCTTAAAAGGGAAACACGACCAGTATCTTGAGGTCCTGCCACTGTGGGACGCTGAGTTGTGTTAAGTGGGTTATGTAGGACGTGTTAGGTCTTGATTATAGATACGAGGTGAAGGGAAAGTGTAGGGAATGTAGAAATATGTGTTTTGTATTTGTGTATTTGTGGGAGGTTAAGAGCGGAGCAGAATGGAAGAAAAATGCGAAAAGTAAATGAAGTGATGAGAAGAGGAGAGGAAAGAAGAAGACGAAGAAGAAGAAGAAGAAGAAGAAGAAGAAGAAAAGAAGAAGAAAAGGAAGAAGAAATAATAATCAAGAAATATAAAGAGTAGGAGGAGGAGGAGAAGGAGGAGGAAGAGGAGAAGAAGAAGGAGGAGGAGGAGGAGGAGGAGGAGGAGGAGGAGGAGGAGGAGGAGGAGGAGGAGGAGGAGTCACTCTATACTATGATCCCTGAGCCTCTTACACTAAGCCATTCTTCTTCTTCTACCTAAGTTGTGGGAAAAAAGTTTACGCGTTTCATGCACCGGACGCTGACGAGGGGCTTCAGGAGGGCCTAACATGGGAACAAGGGCAAGCAGGCGGCCGTCGGGTCTGTCTGCTTACCCTGCTGCCCACGCCCACGCCCAAGGTCACCGCTCAGTACCCAGTGGTCACGCCCTTGACGCCCTGGCCACCTCGACGCGTGCGATGCAGAGTGACACTAGCCCGCCGGGAGGGTAGATTTGGTAGTGGGGTGGGGAGGGTAAGGGGAGAGGTGGTGATGTTTATGCCTCGCTGCTGTGTTAACCCTTTAAACTTGACTCATTACCACTAGTGCTCTCTCTCTCTCTCTCTCTCTCTCTCTCTCTCTCTCTCTCTCTCTCTCTCTCTCTCTCTCTCTCTCTCATCGATGGGTTACTGCTCTTTCACGGCTGACTGGCTAGCCTGGCAGAGGGAGGCTGTGGCAGGGAGGCAGGAGAGGGAGGGAGGCAGGAGGCCGGCAGACACAGGTCGGCTCGCCCATTATGTGCCGGCAGCCCGCCTTTAAGACAGCAGCTGGGACGAGACCTAGTAGTGTTGAGGAGGGCTGCAGGTCTGGCTGGCCGGACCCCGTCCACAGGCATCCCTAGCCTCCACACACTTTATTGGTGCGTGATTAACTTTGAGTGTTTGGTACAATTAATTTAGCGGTGTGTTGGAGGGCGGGTGGGAGGGAGGGCAAGGTGAGGGGGGTAGGGAGAGGGTGTTTACAAAGCGCCGCATCCGTCCCGCCCCCGAGACCTTCCGGCGCGGTGATTGGTGGAGCCTCGCCGCCTGTCACCCGCAACGCTCGCCGCTACGTTAAGCCTTAATTCCCCTACGCCCACGTCAAGCAGAGGCAAAACACTTCCTTGATTGCAACACTTAGCGTGGTAGGAGGCCATGCCCGGGTGCCAGAGCCTAGCATGGGGCAGGGCAGGGGCGGGCATGCTGGGCGGGGAATCGATCCTGTGTTATCGAGCAGCTGTCTGGCGGGCGTGCTGTACGACACTCTGGGCCAGGCATGATGAAGAGCACGTGTCCCTCGTCAATACGCACATAACGCGTGCAGTCGCCGCCAGCCCCGTCCACCCTACGCCACCACGTGCCACCTAACGCTCGCTGCCCCGCAAGTCGCAGCCCGCCAGTGCCTCGCGCGACCATACAACCCAGTGTAGTGATGGAAAAATAATCATATAAAAGAAAGAAGAAAAAAAAGCCGATCAATAGACTAATTAAATCAAGGAGTGGTGTGTAGGTGTTGTCCGCCATCACGTCCAAACCCCGCCACCCACGGGACAATGATCGTGTACGGGAACGCAGTCCTCACGCCCTCACCCTCGTCCTCATCATCATCGTCATCATCGTCGCCAGTGTCCCAGACGACCCTCTCCCCCCACACCCTCCACGACGCCGCCCTCACCACCACCGTAGCAGACTTCCTCCTCCCGCCTGAGCTCCATCCACTCCTCCTCTGTAAGTCCTCCGCCAACCCACACCCAACACAGTTATTAATATCCATTCCATTAAGGTGCAAATTGCTAGGTAGGGTGTCAATTACCGACTCCAAGGTGTAAGCGGGTAATCAATGGGAGTAAACTGCTAATTAAACGGTAATCTGGTGATGAATGCAAACCAGCAGCTCATAGGTTCAAACGGTGGATGTGGGAATGTAAACTACTTGATTGTTATGGTGTAAACTATTGGCTTGGAATCGTTGTGTGTGTTACAGACTCTAAGGTGCAAACAGATGACTGGTGCTACATAAACAATTCATTATGATGTAAAGCCACAACCACCAACACCACTAACACACAACTTCTGGGAAAACTGGATTAACACTGAAACACAGCTGATGCTTTTGGCGTAGTGCAAACTGCTGACTACAATGCACACACTAACGACTCCACCGTCTGTACTGCTGATAACACTGTGTAACGCTGACTCCTTGGCACACACGGCTTATAATAGTGTACACGTGTAAAGTTTTTTTTTTTAGCGGTACACTGACATTGCTGACTTCGTGTGTAAGTTTTTTTTTTTTTTTTTTTTTTTTTTTTTTTTTTTTTAAACTGAGGTGTACTACATTGCTGACTTGGTGTATTAAAGTGCTGACTCAAACTTTCGCGTTGTTGTTATTTCATGGCACGTCAAGTTTGGTGGTGAGGTGTTGACGTGGGTTTCCTCACTGTTAGTTCATTCACCTTATCAATTAACGTCACAGTCTATCATTGGAAGTTATTTGTTCACTACCAATTCACGTTCACTACCAATTCACGGTGATTCAATGCTGAGTGAGGGACTAACTGACGCACTGCTGACTCACTGAACCTCAAGGACACGCAATACACTGACTGCTGATACACGCACACTATATATACTCACTCAATACCACACAATGTTTACTGGGAATTTAATTTTTTATTGCAATTACGTCAAACTTACTAATACAAGAGTTAATTTATATCTTCGTTCTTTCATTCCCTTCAATGTTAAACTCTTCGATTTTTTTTCCACCTTCCTATTGCGTGAATCCCTTCTACATATTACAAACTTTTTTTTTTCACGGAGACGAGTAAGTGGCGTCTCTCTCTCTCTCTCTCTCTCTCTCTCTCTCTCTCTCTCTCTCTCTCTCTCTCTCTCTCTCTCTCTCTCTCTCTCTCTCTCTCTCCCCCCCCCCGTCCAGTTAGTTCATTCCTGCAAACTTTCGGTCACTGCGATGATCTGTTGACTCCTATATTACTGACTGACTAACTCAATGACTAACTGACTCACTGAATGAGTGACTGACTGACTGACTGACTGAATGAGTGACTGACTGACTGACTGACTGACTGACTGAATGAGTGACTGACTGACTGACTGACTGAATGAGTGACTGACTGACTGACTGAATGAGTGACTGACTGACTGACTGAATGAGTGACTGACTGACTGACTGACTGAATGAATGAATGAGTGACTGACTGAATGAGTGACTGAATGAGTGACTGACTGACTGACTGAATGAATGAGTGACTGACTGACTGAATGAATGAATGAGTGACTGACTGACTGACTGAATGAATGAATGAGTGACTGACTGACTGAATGAGTGACTGACTGACTGACTGAATGAATGAATGAGTGACTGACTGACTGAATGAATGAGTGACTGACTGACTGACTGACTGAATGAATGAATGAGTGACTGACTGACTGACTGACTGACTGAATGAATGAATGAGTGACTGACTGACTGAATGAATGAATGAGTAACTGACTGACTGAATGAATGAATGAGTAACTGATTGACTGACTGACTGAATGAATGAGTGACTGACTGACTGACTGAATGAATGAATGAGTAACTGATTGACTGACTGACTGAATGAATGAATGAATGAGTAACTGATTGACTGACTGACTGACTGAATGAATGAGTGAGTGACTGACTGACTGACTGACTGAATGAGTGACTGACTGACTGAATGAATGAATGAGTAACTGATTGACTGACTGACTGACTGAATGAATGAATGAGTAACTGATTGACTGACTGACTGAATGAATGAGTGACTGACTGACTGAATGAGTGACTGACTGACTGAATGAATGAATGAGTGACTGACTGACTGACTGAATGAGTGAGTGAGTGACTGACTGAATGAATGAATGAATGAATGAGTAACTGATTGACTGACTGACTGACTGAATGAATGAGTAACTGATTGACTGACTGAATGAATGAGTAACTGACTGACTGACTGAATGAATGAGTAACTGATTGACTGACTGACTGATGAGGATTAAACTACAAAAGTATATAGAAATGAGTCTCGTGAATGTATAAATTATCTACATATTTGTCGCATTCATTTGTTCATGGATTTATTTTTGTATGCATGGTTATACACTGCATGTTTGTTTACACTAAGGATTCATCGCTTTTTAATGAGTTCAGAATGCGAGTAATTAACGACTAAAAAGGTAATTACAGGTTGGTGATACAGCTGTCTGGCGTGTTAAGTATAAGTATAACTGTCATATTACCCAACGTTAAATAAGGATATGATCGT
>JAXIVD010007741.1:0-12500 GCA_036785275.1 Cancer borealis
CCCCCTTTGCACCCCTCCCCCTCCCCCCTCCCCCCCCCCTTACCCCCTACCCAGCCCCCAACTCTAAAAAAAAACATGTAATGAAAAACTACACGAACGTAATGAAAAATAACACTTCGTTCTGTCTTTCTTTTTTCTTTTTTTTTACAGAGAGAGAGAGAGAGAGAGAGAGAGAGAGAGAGAGAGAGAGAGAGATCTGATAACTTAATGTAGGAAGGGGCGGAGGATAAATTATGCTTTATGTCAGTCTCTATATCACGCGTTGAAGAATAAACTGCAAATTTGACTGGCTTTACAGAGAGAGAGAGAGAGAGAGAGAGAGAGAGAGAGAGAGAGAGAAGAGAGAGAGAGAGAGAGAGAGAGTTTATTAATAGTGACAGCATTAATTTCCATAACCATCGGAGAGTGTGGTGCTATAACTCAACATACGAGGTGTGTGGTGTTGGAAGCACGTCCTTATGCACCACTCTATAGGCTGTGGTGGTGGTGGTGGTATTATTATTATTATTATTATTATTATTATTATTATTATTGTTGTTATTATTATTATTACTGCTACTTTTATGTATGTGTGTACGTGAAATTGTATTGTGTGCGTGTGTGTTTGGTGCACATGAGAGAGAGAGAGAGAGAGAGAGAAGAGAGAGAGAGAGAGAGAGAGAGAGAGAGAGAGAGAGAGAGAGAGAGACTAATATTTATCTCTTTTTTTTTTTGCAGGTGTCTCAATCCTCGCTCTACTCTTATATATGAACTGCCCCCTGTTGGAGGTAAGTGCACACACACACACACACACACACACACACACACACACACACACACACACACACACACACACACACACACAGACACAGATAAAACACTTGCAGAGAAATGAAAGACAAGTTAAGGATAAGATTAGAAAATATATGAAGTTTAATCCTGAGCGTGAAGTTTGCTAATTAATGAACAGCTGCGGCAGGAAGGCGGCAACTGACGCCATCTTTTTTTTCCTCCACAAACCTCTAACACTTCCAAAACTTCATCTTCTTATATATTTTTTTCCCCCATTTTTATTTATTTTTTTTCTTCCCCCTTGTGTCATTTTTCTTTCCAAACATAATTCATATCCTTCCTAATTTTTATATCTTTCCAAAATTTCCACTAACCTATGTATTTTTCGTTTTCTTTTTTTTTATTTATTGATTGATTTATTTATTTTATTTATTTATTTATTTATTTATTTATTTATTTTATTTATTTATTTATTTTATTTATTTTTTTTTTTTTTTATACTTTATTCTTCTTCTTACTTTTCTTGGTGTTCAGGAAGTTTGGTGAGTGCAGTGTAAAGTTTCCAGGTTGTATACATACGTAGCAACTGAAGCGGTGTTGTGTGGTGTACCGCAGGGCGAGTCACTGAAGCTCTTAGGCAAGTTATACCCAGAGTCAACGATTTCGTTTTTTGTGTGTGAGCTTCATGGCCTCACTTGCAAAGCTTCACGAGTTATTTGTATCTGAATATTATGTTTTTTTCCTTTCTCGTGTCTTCGTTATGCTTGTGAAGTCCAAAGGCGTTAATATATATATATATATGTTTACAAGGCTTCAAAGTTAATTGTTTCAAAGTTCACATCTTTTTGCTTGATTTTCCTTGCCTTTTGTTGCTTATGATTTTAATTAAGTGCTGCTTTTTATGTTTTCGTCTGCCGTCTTAGGGAGGATTACTGTCTATTATGATATATTGTTTTTATACGGTCTTCTTATGCCTCCCATTGCAACTTTACAGGAGCCACCGCTTATTTATCCACGTTTTCTCTGATGTATGTAATGACTCCGTTTTCTGCAACAGACGTGAGCCGGGGAGCTAATGGCAAGAAGCGGCTGGGTATCGGGAAGTTCCTGAAGACGCTGAAACGGGACCTCAAGCGATCCTCCGGGACCTCCAAGAACAACAAGAACAAGCTCACCCATAACCTCAACAACCTTCCAAGGGTAAGTTGAGCCCCACGCTGTCTCCTTCCTCCCCTACGCTAGGCCCCGTCCCCTCACCCCCTGCATCAAGGTGTATATAAGTGTTTAGCGGAGTAACGCCTTCACGGCAACCCTTGTAGATAACTGTCCCGAGGGTCGTGTCTGTATATAACATACGTGGGTTCAAGTCTGCGTTCAGTAAAGAAAAGGAAAATATATATATATTTATAAAAAAAAAAGAATATATATCCATAGCGCTTGTGTACTTATCTGTCCATCCAAGCTAGTATATAAACATAGTAGCGTGGCAGGTATAATAGTTTGAAGACACAGCTGATTGGCGTAGGAGGCGAGCTTATGGCTAGCGCTCCCTGTACTGAACGCAGGACATGTCACGTGGGGCTGACACACTCTAGCTAGCACTCTTAGTCACTCTATAGTTAATGAATAGTGGACGGTAGGGTTGGACGCTGCACGGCACTCACACAATCACTCCTTCCCTCAGTCAAGGCTTCATAACATAGTCAAGCTTAATTAAAAGGTGTTACTACTAAAAATGATACTGATATTTACTCCTCCTCCAAACCTTTTTTATACGAATCTGTAGCGTGATGACATACATAACTTTGTATCATTTAAGTTGTGTTTTTTCATTGAAGTTATGAGGTGTAACTTGTATTTCTGTGATCTTTTGTGACGGGAAGCTGTGGGTAGACTGACAGTGTTGAACCGTCTATGTCCCTCACTGTCTTGCCCCGCTCCCTCCTTCCATCCACCCATCTCCCCAATGGCGATGTGCATTGGTTGGTTGGTTAATGATTAGTGCAGGTGTGTTCCTTGATTGTGTCGGGTGCTGTCCTTACCACCCCTTCACCCTCGTCCCCTGAGTGTTCGTTATATAGGAATGATAGTCAACCATGTCACCCTGCCGCCCTTCCACCTCTGTCTCTCCATCGTGGTTCACCTTTTCTCCCTCTCATCCCATACTTTTTATATATATTTATGCCCAGCCTCCCCCTGCCCCGCCCCTTCTTCCAGCTGCCTTTCCCTTCCATGCCCCAGCTCCACTGCCCTTACCACTCCCACCTTGTACTTCACCTTTCCCCTGCTTTTGCCTCCATCCCCTGCCTTTGTCCCCCGCCCCGCCCCGCCTCTGCATGGGGTCAGTAACCCTGCATGGTGGTGGGTGTGCCGCAGAGCTACGGTGAGGGAGGGCTGGCCACCACGCCCCTGGTCATGCTCCCCGGGTACTCCTCCCCCGCCTCCTCCCGCGGATCCCACTCCAGCCACTCCCACTCCAGCCATTCCCACTCCAGCTCCCACTCCACCAACGCCGCCTTCGTGTCGGCCTCGGCCCCGGGCACCCCAGGGTCATCAGGCCCCATCAGGGACTCCGGCCTCCAGGAGGCCATAGAGCGGGTGAGTCCCGCACGCAGACACTCACATGCACACACGCCGACACCTGGTGTACACAGGTATTTGCATGTGCATGTCTTACATAAACAAACAAACATCTCTGCTTTTTGAAGAAAAAATAATGAAAATTTGTATACAGATGGTGTCAGTACTTGCAGCTGCTTTTGGGTGTAAGCAAACTCTTCATGGCCCGCCCGTGATTCATAACACTCACCCTCATGACGGTAAGCTGAGATCACTGCACTACCGGCATATGGTTATCATGAAACTACCGGTATATGTCAGCGTCGAAGGCGTGTGACGCTGCAGCGCCGCCGCAGATGCCTCCAGGGATGGTGGCGGCAGCTGAGATTCCTTCAGAACAGTACACAGACATAGACAAGTGCAATTACTTATGGCGATCATTGTGTCTCCTCAGGTGCTTCAATCTAAATTACATTGATGAACCCGCCCGTAGCAAGGAAAGTAATACTCGTTAAAGACACTCTTCATAAATACTTGCATTTGACTGTATTACTACAATGGTGTTTGGACCACCTGACGCTGGCTTGAGTGACGCCGCAGCCCGCGTCGGAGTAAATCTGAGCATTTAGTATCAAGTTGAGGAATTATTCATGCACGGAATCAGAATAGAAAGAATCGGACGAACACATCAATTCAAAGGTCATAAGTAACAACCGTGATGAAGGGCAGCGAGTCAGTGTGTTGTGGTGCGATGAGTTTGCTTACAGTCCTAAGTCATGCCTTCACCCTCCCTCCATTGGATCATAATTGGTGCCGCGTCGGACACACGCACAAACACCAACCCGGAAAGTGTCCCGCCTGTGAGGTACTGACGCTTGTTTTGTTGTTGTTATGTTGCAGCTGAAGGAACAGGAGATGCAGCGGCGACGGGAGGAACAATTCCGGGAGCACGAGCAGGTTAGTGTGTGTGTGTGTATATGTTAGTGTGTATTTACTGTTCCCTCGCCGCCACTTAGCTATGGTGAGATAGCAACACTGCTGACTTTGGAAAATTTGAAGTAGCGAGACGCCGGTAAAGGTGCGGAGCCCCCTTCCCGCCCTCCCCAGGTAGCGTTGTGTGGTGGGGCCGCACCGCCCTGCCCGAGACCTTGAGGCCCGTGTGTGTGTGGCGGCCGCGACCTTCGGAGGCCGCCTCGCCACCAGGGTCGCCTCCCAGGGTCACCGTCGAGGCTATATTGGTCCCGCGCGTCAATACCCAGCACCCAAGCTTCCCGCCCACCTCCACCTAGCCCATTTTCTGTGATGGCGAGTCTGGGAGAATGGAATATCGTTAAGGGAAACTTTGCCATTGTACTGCAAATACATTCCCTCGTTTTTTTATGATAATACTGATAAGCTGAGATGTTGATAGTAGAGCGTAGGATTGAATAGAAGGGAATATAGGTGCGATAAACTTGAGACTCATGGTTGAATAAGAGTAGAAATGAGAAATTAGGTTAGCTTAGCTGTAATATAATGTAATTATTATAACTATAATGATAACAATCTAGTCCATTAGTGATCCAAGGCATGGTGAGGAGAGGTGAAAGAACCGAGCAGATCGATGACTTGTGTAGAGTTAATAACCTCCTCCTGATGCCGGTCGAATCCACTTTCCGCGCGGGCAGGTGTGGAGGAGGGAGATGAGAGGTGTTATGAAGAAGAAGGACGAGTGGCGGGAAGGAAGACTTGAGAGAGATGGAGATGGGGTGAAGGGTGTGGGGAGTGGGGAGAGAAAGGTAAATAAGATGGACGGTGAGAGAGAGAAAGAAAGAAAGAGAGAATACCGGGGAAAGTAAGAGGAGTGGGAGGGAGGAGTGAGAGAAAGAGCGGTGAAAGAGAGAGGCGGGGGAGTGGGTGATGTGATGAGAGGAAGAGAGACAGGGGAGTGGGTGATGAGAGGAGGTGGGAGGAGCGAGCAAAGGTGTGTCAGTGTATCCTTGACACAGGTAAGCATCGCCCTTGAAACCACCGAGACCCGTCTTCATATTGAAACTCGAGGTCTCGCTCCAAGGTTAAACTGCCTCCTCCTTCCTTTTCCTCCCTTGTCCCTCCCTTCTCTCCCTCCCTCCGTCACACCCCATAGAGAGAGAATCAAAAAGGGAAACTGTTTTTCCTGTAGGTATGTAGTTCGTCCTTCCCACTGAGGCTAAGAGGGACAGGGCAGGACGGGGCGGTAAGGTAGTTTTTTAGGGAGCCGTTGTCCTTGAGAGGGGGAGGTAGGAAGGGGAGCCAAGGGACAGGTTAGAGTCAGCGACCTTGTGTCTCTGGGTCTCTAACCTTGCCACACTTCTCCTCTGCTCTCTCTCTCTCTCTCCTCTCTCTCTCTCTCTCTCTCTCTCTCTCTCTCTCTCTCTCACCTCTCTCTCTCTCTCTCTCTCTCTCTCTCTCCTCTCTCTCTCGTGTTGCGACACCTGACACTCAACTGCAAGGTTAGCCTCACCTGTCCCGCCACCCCCACCTCTACAGCCCCCTTATCCTCTCACTCTCTCACTCTCTCTCTCTCTCTCTCTCTCTCTCTCCTCTCTCTCTCTCTCTCTCTCTCTCCTCTCTCCTCTCTCTCTCTCTCTCTCTCCTCTACTCTCCTCACTCTCTCTCTCTCTCTCTCTCTCTCTCTCTCTCTCTCTCTCTCTCACTCTCTCTCTCTCTCTCTCTCTCTCTCTCTCTCTCTCTCTCCCTCCTCTCTCTCTCTCTCTCATCTCTCTCCTCTCTCTCTCTCTCCTCTCTCTCTCTCTCTCTCTCTCTCTCTCTCTCCTCTCTCTCTCTCTCTCTCTCTCTCTATCTCTTCTCTCTCTCTCTCTCTCTCTCTCTCTCGTTGTCCTCTTCTTTCCCCTCCCTCTCATTACCCTATCACATTACAAGGCTCTTTATCTCCTCCTCAACACACACACACACACACACACACACACACACACACACACACACACACACACACATACACATACACATACACATACACATAATATGATTAACCATCTAGACGCCCATTACTCTACCAAGCACACTATTTATTACCATTTCCATCACCCATTCCCTGTATCTCTCAACATTAACCCTCGTTCCGTCCCCTATTCCCTCCCCCCTCCCCATCTCTCTCTCTCTCTCTCTCTCTCTCTCTCTCTCTCTCTCTCTCTCTCTCTCTCTCTCTCGCTGGCAAGTCGCGAGGCCGAAGGGACAAAGGCGGATGGAGCGGCCTTGGGAAAGTGGGTCACGGTTACAGGTGACCTCGGTACTGGGAGGACAAGGTCACTGGCTTCGCGCGGGGATGTTTCCTCGACCAGAGTCAAGGTGAGGCCGCGCGGGAGGGAGGGAAGGGAGGGACAGGAATTAATTTACTCTCTATGGGGAGCAGAAGTGAGGTCTAAGGGAGGGGACGGGGAAATATTTATGTAGTGAGGTAGACAGGTAAATAGGTAGGTAGGTATAGTTGTTTTCCTTGTTATTTTTAGACAGTGTTGTGTACTTATTTATATCTTGATTGCTCTTTGTCACGCGTGTAATACCTTGTCTGTATAGATGGAAGTGACTTTGTCTGCTGCCTCCCCCTCCCACACACACACACCTCCATTCATAGGCTAGGTCCATTCAGTGCCAAGGATCGAACCCCCCTTCCTTCGCCTCCCATTCTCTCCCTCCCTCCCTTCTCCCATAGCATTAGCCTCTCTTTGGCGTCACACTTGCGTCACGAACTATTCCCGGCTAAGCTTTCGCGCCAAGGTTTTAACTGGTCATTGTGTGTGGAGGAGTTAAATAAGCTGTATGTAGGCGGGTTTTGGGGTTGTAGTGGGACTTAGGGGAGGTTTAAGCTTAGGGGTTTGTGTGTAGGAGGTGCATTGTGGGATATGTTTAACAGTTGAAATTGAGGGACGAAGGACAGAGGGATAAGACTGGGAATCACCAGGGAAGGACGTTGACAGAAGGCAGGACAAGGACAGGGAGTGAGGAGGAAGGGCAGGGGGACGGAGAGGGGCGTGGGGACCGGATGGACGGGGGTATGTGGTGTTTTGGGAGGAGGGGGGCGTGGGGAGCAGGCGTCTGAGCGCGGCGTCTGCACCTGGCCGTCACAGCCGCCGCCGCGCACCGAAGGCCAAGGTCACGTCACGCTAAGGCACGATCCACTGTCATGGTGGGGGAGGACGCTCTCACCTACCTTTCCTAAACCCATCTCCGGCGCGCCCCAGACCTCTCCCAGCTGCTTACTGCCAAGATTGAGGCCTGAATACACCTCCTGTATCATGGTGTATATGCAGGAGTCACTAGGGAAATATATAAATGGTGTTGCGTGAGGTGCGTGGATGGATACTCCCCCGTGACACCAAGGGACGCGGTGAATGGCCTTGGCTGCAACGCGGTTATGAGGCCAGTGAACTTATTGATTGAAGCGGTGGCGGTGGTGGTGGTGGTGTAGGCGGCGCTGGTGCTGGTGTCGGCGATGGCCTCCAAAATAGCTCCGTTTTCTTTGACATGATTCACCGCCCCCTCCTGAACACACCCACGACCTACCCCCACAATTTAATCCCTCTCTTCTCCCTCCTTCACCCTGCGGCGTGTACTCATTAACTGTCCCCCTGGAGAGTTCAGCTTCTTGGTAAAATACTGGAGATTAATAGATTTATACATTTTGGCGGGAATGCTTTGAGGATCAGTAAATAGAAAGCCTTTTATCCCCCTTCCCTCTTTTTCCGCCTAATTCTGTCCGCATTAAATATAGATTCTTGTTGCTAATGTGGTGGCTGCTGTCTAGTAACTATACCCTCGCCTGCTGGCCAACACACTCCTCCCTCCCTCCCTCCCTTCCTCACTCTCAAGGTCCTTCCGCCCTCCAGCACATGCCTCACCCCTGCAGCCTGTTTAGTCCTGTATCAGCTATCCCATCACATGTCATGGATTGGTTATATTTTAGTTTATTTTGCCATAATGTTGTCCTACATTCAGTCCTTACACTAGCGGTTCTGGACATTGACCCGTAACTAAGGGTGAATGGTCGACTTTACATTTGTTACACCGTGAAGGCGTTTTCTATGTAAATAATGTAGAAAACGGATTTTCAGCTATGGCTCATGTTTTGGTTTATTTCCTATCTCCCACCTAATGTCTTTCAGAAGTACTCGCATGTGTATTTAACCAGAACGTTATGTGCTTATGGAGCGTATATTTACCTCTCCATCTTCATCAAATGTCGTAATCCCACCCACCACCATTTACTTGAAAGAAATGGTTTATAAATGTAAAAAGAGATCAGAGTAAATATATGGTTAAGGCTACACAAATCTATAGTCAGTAATATGGGAGGATAGCTGATGTATATGTATGACAATGTGGTCTGCGTCCACCTTCAGACCTAAAATTACGGGAAGATGAGGAAAGTGACCGTGATACCCAGTAAATTCAAATGTAATTCCTATAGTCAACTTTTTTTTCTATTATTATTATTATTATTATTATTATTATTATTATTAGGTATTCATTTACACGGTCTAAGAGAGGACTTGAATAACAAAAACGTATGTAAATAATAGTACTTGCCTTGCTTTACGATTAAATTTACTCGAACTACTATTACTATTTACTTGACTATTAAATTATGATATGAAATGCGTCTTACTTTGATATGAAAAAAGGGGGGAAATCAAAATAAAAAAAGAATAGCTTGATAACCTTGCACATACCACACACATTTGCTACACGTTGTTGCTCTTTCTTACTGCACTGCCAAAGGTGTTTTGAGTGACGTAAACCCAACACAACTGTGGCAACATTGTGAAAGGTAACACAACGCCCACCCCACCCAACCCCTTACCCCTCATCCCTTCAGGTAAACCCACTCCTCCTCCACCCATACTCCCACCTGCTCCACCACACTCCACCTTAAAAGTAAAGCTGATTTATCGAAGGGCGAGGACTCGATCTCTAAATATACTGACTTTTCTTCCATATAAAGTACTGAAGTTGGATTTAACACGTATTTATGCATCGTTGCCTCGTGATGATAGAAATGATAAAAAATGAATAATAGTAATCCTAGTTTGTATACATCTCATAAATTATAGGACAATCCACCCTATCCGAGAGAGAGAGAGAGAGAGAGAGAGAGAGAGAGAGAGAGAGAGAGAGAGAGAGAGAGAGAGAGAGAGAGAGAGAGAGCAGAAGTGACAGTTTTTCTGGTAAGCCACACCAGCTGAGGTAATTTGGTCTTGGACACTTGTGAACGTGTGCGAGAGAGAGAGAGAGAGAGAGAGAGAGAGAGAGAGAAGAGAGAGAGAGAGAGAGAGAGAGAGAGAGATGGGTGGAGCGACAGGAATGGGTGTGGGTGGAGTAGTTGAGAGTAATGACATGAAGGGATGGGAGTGAAATATTCTCGGTTGGTGTGCGCCGTGGTATGTGTGTGTGTGTGTGTGTGTGTGTGTGTGTGTGTGGGGTTGGGGTTGGGACGTGATGTTTTGATTGTGTTAATGCAGTACACTGTATCTAAGCGAGAGGAGGAGGAGGAGGAGGAAGAGGATAGAGAGGCAAAAGACAAACTGAAGGCGAAGTAGGAATGCAAATACAAAGGATGAGAATAGAAAGTAGAGGAGAAAGTTTATGGGATACAAGTGAAAGGCGAAGATTGGGTATAGGAGGAAGAAGAGATGAAAGAGGAGACCAGAAAATAATCATCAAAGAGAATTGAGAGAATATGAAAACTAAGGACAAGTTGATTTTAATGAAGGGAGGAAGAGGGATAAAGGAAGAAAATAAGAAAAGATAGAATCATTAGAAGGAAGGGAAGAAAGTTAAAAATAGAGATAGATAATTAGGAAGAAAGAAGGGAGAATGAGATAAGGCATGTAAAATGAGAAGGAAAGGTGAAAGAATAGAACAGGAAGCAGAGGGAGAGAAGGAGATAAGAATAGAGAGAAGAGGACTTAGCTATAGAGGAAGGTAAGGAGAGGAGGAAGATGAGAAGTAGAATAAATAGAATAAAGAGGGTGAGAAGAACAGGTGCGTAGTTAGATAAAAAATGATTTGAGAAGGAGGAGACAAGGAGGAGGAGGAGGAGGAAGCAACAGATAAAAGATTATACAGATTATATATCTTAGAGGAAATAAAATAAGAAAAAAAAATATTCATCATCAAACATTATATTGAAACCAAGAAGTTATTACATTATCATCATCATCATCATTATCATCATCATCATCATCAGTTCAAGGTCATCTCTTTATTCAGATGACTATGTTAATAAAGATCATGGGTTTTTCCCTTCAATGACTTACCAAACTTATTTTTTCTGGATTTCCCCTTTCAAGCAGACAGAGATAATGGCTTCCTCTGTCTTCCCCTTCTCCCCCTTTCCCTTCCTCTCCCTCCTCTTTCTTCTTCCTCTTCCTCCTCCGGCATTCCCATCTCCTCTCACAACACACATTATCATCATGACAAATAATCTGTTATTATTTTATTGCGTATTTTGTTTTCTCCTTCGCACCTCATCCTGCACACACACACACACACACACACACACACACACACACACACACACACACACACACACACACTGACACTTCAGGAATTTATATAAAACCACTTCAGTAAATCACAATATTATAAAACGAAACTTAAAGAAAAAAGTCACACAATGAAATTAAACGTATATGTAAAAAAGTAAACACACACACACACACACACACACACACACACACACACACACACACACACACACACACACACACACACACACACACACACATCCTGCCGTTTGTTCACTGACCGCCACAATACAACACACACGCCCATGCACTCATACATTCCATCGCTGTAATCACGCCCACCTGACAGGATGGGCGCCCGCTATTTTGTGGTAGGGGGCGGGGATGTCAAGAGGAGGAGGAGGAGGCGAGAGGGTGATGGTGGGGAAGAGAAGGGAAGATTGGGGAGAGGAAAATAGAGGGAGGAAGCTAGCATAATATTATTTGATTGCTTGGTTGCGTGTGTTAGTTTGTTATTGTGTGTGTGTGTGTGTGTGTGTGTGTGTGTGTGTGTGTGTGTGTGTGTGTTTATATGTGTGTTGTTGTTGTGTAGGTGTGGATGTGGGTGTGTGTGGGGATTCTGCTTATATGACCTCCTTTCACACCCACCCACACACCTGCTAATTGCTGATGAACACTTGCCTCACCTTGCCAAACACCTTTAAACCAGCTCAGGTAACCACAACCTTCACTCTATTTATATATATATATATATTAACTATGATAAACCTTCACTATCTATCTTTACTCTCGTTATCACTTTTTTTATCCTCCTTCTGTCTTACGTTCTTTCATCTTCCATCCCTTGCAATTTTCTTCTATTTATTTTCCTCTTTCCCCTTGTGTTCATTTTGTCCTTCTTCTTGCATTACCACTTTCCTCTTACCATTAATATCATAGTTTCTTCCTACTCCATCCCCTCACCTCTTTCCCCTTCATTTCCACGTTCTCATCGCCCCCTCGCTTCCCGTCACCTGAGGCTGCTGCCCGCATACCTGTGTCTTGTTGAAGGTTAAAACTCAGTGACACATTTTTATTATTATTTTCTCTTCTCCTAAAATGTATGAAGCATGTATGAGACTCAAGGACAAATAATATACACATTGCTATGATTTATTCAGTATTACGTGTGTTCTTGTGTATGGTTGAATTGTATGTTGTTTGGTTTAAATCCTAACTTATCCTTATTTTTTTCTATCTTATTCTTCTCTATAACGGAACCTCTTATACCACTCTTTAAAAAAATCTTCTGTTGTTATTTTACTGTTTTGATTTTTATCGTCTTGACTTATCTATCTGTTCACTTTGAGATGATGTTAGAAATGATAATGAAGTAAATTGATGGTAAATATATATAGTTGTAGATTATCATTATTGGTTAAAGGTCAGTGTGTTTCTTGTTCCTCTCTTCTCTCTTATCTTTTTTTTATGTTTTCTCTTCTCTTCTTCTCTTCTCTTCCCTTCTCTTCTCTTCTCTTCTCTTTTCTTTTCCTCTCTTCTCCTCTCGTGGGAAGATGGAAACTTAAAGAAAGGTTCGTCGTGCATAAATTTTCCAGTGAAAGTGATGAAGTGAAGATACGGTTGAATGCTTCCTTTAGTTTTCAAAAGAATGTCGTCCTTGAGATG
>JAXIVD010007741.1:17500-19281 GCA_036785275.1 Cancer borealis
ATTCTCAACATCCTGTCCACGGTCAACACCACCACCACCACCACTACTACTACGACATCCTTCCGAAGTGGCAAAACGAACTTGAACCACAACGCGTATTAACAGCGGGGAAATAGTATTAGCAAGCGTAGTGGTGGTCAGTGTCGTTAGGAACAGTAGGTGGTGATAAATATACGTACAGTGTCGTAGTGCCTTACAGTGTGTGAACTAGTGTTCTGATATATTGTAATACGTGTCTGACGGTAATAGGATCGTTCAACTACTGAAAGCGACGCAGAAGAAGGAAATTGTAGCATATATGCTTGAAAATGGACTTAGAACTTCGTGAATTTAGTGCTTAAAGTTGTTAATTTAGACCGCAGTTCCTGAAGATGGTCAGAATGAGGCTTTTGGTCGAGGGAGTCTGGCGTGGTGGCCTCATGACCGACTCCCCATCATTAAGCTGATCGAGGAAGGAGGAGTGAGGAGGAAGTGTTTGAAGTGTGAGGAACCCTTGGATATGGTCACGCTGCCTCATTCCCCTGGGTGTTCAATTCCCGTGTTCCCTCCCCCAGTCATCCCTCGCACATTCCCCGCCCACACCCGCCGTCACTCGTAGCGAACCTTTGTACCCTGAGATGGATGATACAGAGGCAAACCTGAGCGTAAACGGGTTCGGTACACGAGAAGATACGCCCCCTAACGCTCAGTCCAGAGACCTCGAATCCTCCTCTACGAAAGGTGTTGAGGATGCCTCCCACCGACCCGCTAGTTATCCTTGAGAATTATACAAGTAAGTGAAGGAAGTAATGAGTCACACACACACACACACACACACACACACACACACACACACACACACACACACACACACTACACACAACACACACAATGGCACACCACCATAATTTAGGGACGTTCTCAAGAGTAGGAAGGTCAGGAGTCTTTGTGTCGCTGAAATGTACCGTAATGGTTTGTTTTCTGATGAGGTGATAAGCATGTGGGTGTTAAATGTGTGTCCTTTTGGGATGTTGTTCGTGGCACAGAGACAGACAGAAAGAAAGGTCAGGCTACGGTTGGGTCAAATCTACAATAACATCCTCCACCTCCGTTCTCTGTTTGTGGTGAAAGAAAACAAACTCAACTGGGGAACTCGTGCAATTGCTAGTGACGTAATTAATATTACACCGCGTTTTGTAAACAAAGTTCATTATAACTTATAAAACTTTAGATGTTAATAATTTTCATTACTGTATTGATAAGTAGTTTGATTTTGAAGTTTTCTTTGTGATTCAACTTTTAAGAAGTAATAATTAGGTCGTTATGATTTCCGGATTATTATTATTAGTAGTAGTAGCAGTAGTAGTAATATTATTATTGGTACTATTACTATTATCATTATTACTATTACGTAGTGGTGTTGCCTGGTGTTCTATGTGCGCGTCAAGCCTTCAGTTGCCATACGTACATATGACTTGTCACATGACTGTTGTCACAATTGATAACATTGACGCATTTGAGTGCATCACGTGAGTCATCGGATGTGTACACAAGGGGAAATCCTTGGGCGTTGAGTCCTGAAGGAGGAAAGTTAATGCAGTGTGCTTGTTTGCCTTATCAATAGCAATGAGAGACAGAGAGAGAGAGAGAGAGAGAGAGAGAGAGAGGAGAGAGAGAGAGAGAGAGAGAGAAGGAGGAGAGAGAGAGAGAGAGAGAGAAGAGAAGAGTGAGAGAGAGAGAGAGAACAATAGCAGTAATTATAGAATGCCAAGAGTTGATCATGACAATACTATAATACCTTC
>JAXIVD010007742.1:0-17500 GCA_036785275.1 Cancer borealis
CCTCCCATCCATCGTCTTTTTCCCTTCTTTTCTGCCCTTCCCCCCTCCCTCACAACCCTCTCAAGCATGCCCAAGTGACTCTACCTTCCCTCCCCGGACCTGCATGCCTCCCTGCAGCACGTGGCCCATGTCTGGCGATACTGAGGAGAACATGCTGTGGAGCTAAGTTTTGCCGCAGCCTCATCCCTGCATGTTCCCGCCACTGCACGGCTCCTCTTCCTACTCATCCTCCTCGCGGAAGTTCCAGCGTCCTGACTCCGATACAAACATCTACTGTAGTTTTTATTTACCTTATTGTTTGCAGCTGTCATTAATATTGTTATTGGTTATATTGTTACTACTATTATTATTGCTATTATCATTATTATTATTATTATTATTATTATTATTATTATTATTATTATTATTATTATTATTATTATTATTATTATTATTACTATTATTATTATTACTATCATTATTATCATTATTGTTATTATTATTATTATTACTATTATTATAATCATTACTATTATTATTATTATTACTATTATTATTATTATTATTATTATTATTATTATTATTATTATTATTATTATTATTATTATTATTATTATTATTGTTGTCATCATCATCATCATGATCATCATTACTACAATCATCGTATTATTATTTATATGATTTTTTTTTCATTTCTCTCCAAGTTATCAACTGCTGCATGTGTAATTTTGTAATCCATTTACGTCCTCAATACCTGACTCAGTACTGGAAAGGTTTACTTTATTACACTTTAAGACGACGATGATATGGTATTAGTTATCATCTTATTATTCATTCATTTATTTATGTATTCATTTATTTATTACTTCCTGTTCTCTGCATGAGGAGAGAGATGTGTGGGAAGGTTCGTGATGTGCCACAAGTCGAGTTATGCAAGATAAACAGGTTTCTAATTAGCACAATGATCCCTTGACCTTTCCTCTCCCCGCCATCCACCTGTACAGTGCTGGTACACATGCCTTTCTCAGTGTAGTTTACCTCAGACTTCAGGATGCTCTGTAGGAACCTTCAACACTCCAAATATTGTGTGGCCAGAGCTGTAATGTGGTGGTTGAGCTCCTCTATCTCTATCTCTATCTCACTCTCCTCTTCGTTTCTCCTCCACCTCTTCTTACGATGCATGTTACTGAGTAGCCTGATGAAGAATGCCAATCTTCCTTCCCTACGCATATGATTAGTGCATTTGATGGAGGAGAATGTGCCTATGTTGTGGTCTCTTGAGTGCAAGGGACGCGCTTGTTTATGAAGGTGATCTGAACCTAGTGTTGTAATGTAAAAGACTCCTTCAGTGTTATCAGTGGGACAGGGGTAGGGCTTATCCTTATCCAACTGTAATTATGTAAAAGATGAATAAGCAAATGATTAAATAAGATAATTAATTAATAGATTCATGAAGGTGAGATTTACGCGAAATCATTTGTTGGTACGGCGCTCTCCTTCATATTATTGACCCATAGCTGGCTAATCACCATTACTATTTACTAACTATAACCGTTCCTGTTACTTTGATGGAGAATCGCAAAACGAACATCAGTTATGTGAATTCTTCTCTCATAACAATCTCCAGTTACGTGCATCGCAATGAAAAGAGTGGAGCTTGTCCATTGATGAACCAGTGACACAGATGTAAGGAGGATCTTATCCACTAACTTAGCCAAAACAAACACCGTACACCTCATTTCGATGTTTCCTTTTTGTTTTTGTATATCCATACCAAATAGAACGACATGATAGACTGTATTATTTTAACTTTAGGAATATTAAGTTCGTGAGTATAGGCGGTAAGTATTCCATGAAAATAAAACTGAGCTATTTAAGGACTACAGACATATCTTGTGTCAAAAAATAATAATAAGTACACGAGACATGAATACAACATGTCTCCTACGTGTGGATCATCCATGTACTGGTAGCGTCGTGCACCTCAGTGTTGCTACCTTGCCAGCCTCTCGCAGCCTTACCTAAAGTGTGCACCTGAAGCAGTCTGGCCTAGTTCACTCTGTAGATATTTTATGTTAATTAAAAAAGAAAATCCTGCCAGGGCTGGTTTTTATTTATGTATATTGACAATCATCCTTCAGTGGGGGAGGACCACACAATAACATATATACCGGTAGCCTAGCTTTTGTTATGTCTGCTATTGTTATCTGTTTAATCTCAGCTCAACACGAGTATCTGGCGTTGTCGGTACCTGTGCAGACGGATAAAGATTCGGATCTTTAAGTCGTTGGTAATCCCTGTCTTACTGTATGGCTGAGGGACATGAACACTGCCCTGAAGAGGCGAATTGATGTTTTTGGTAATAAGTGTCTTCGCAGAATCATTGGGTATCGCTGGAATGACTGTGTCAAATCAGTAATTGCTCCGTGGGATTGAATCAAGGCAATAGCAGCGTCTATGTATTCTGGAAACGATGCCACATTCACCTGCAAGTCGATGCTTCCTGTAGCTCTGGAGTTACTTGGTATGAGAAGGGGCTCAAGGGGGGCCTGCATGGAGACTTGCACGGTGTGATCGTCAGGGTTGGCGTTGTAGTGTGGAGGTGACGCAACCCTCGGCGTATGCCCCCAATGATATATATATATATATATATATATATATATATATATATATATATATATATATATATATATATATATATATATATGTATATACATATATATATATATATATATATATATATATATATATATATATATGTATATACATATATATATATATATATATATATATATATATATATATATATATATGTATATATATATATATATATATATATATATATATATATATATATATATATATATATATATATATGTATATATATATATATATATATATATATATATATATATATATATATATATATATATATATATATATATATATATATATATATATGTGTAGTCTAGTAACAAGGGCACTGGTGAAACGAAAGCATTTGTATGCCTGCCAGATAGGAACTTGAACGATTATTCTTAAACACCGAAACCAAGCTACACCAAGCCGCGAGAAGCACATTTATAAAGGGTAAACTCGATTTAACTCAGGCCCTGCGGGCATTTTGCACAAACGTTACCAATAGGGTCTTGATAAATCGGTGATGGTCAAATAGAGTTGACTGGGTCACAATCACAACAATTTTACCCTAGGAGCCAGTTCGAGCCACTCCACCGAACAAGGGTTCATGGGATGCAAACGTATTTTCAAATCTACTTTGAATTTTTAGGCTTTGAGACCAACATTACAAGTTAATGACTTAGCAAAATTAATTTTCTGTTATCCGAACCAATATCATGCTTTGCATTTGAAAATAGTTAATTACATTCATGCTTACTTCGGCACCATGCGCCAAGCAGGCTGAGCACAGTGAGCAAGGGTGGTGTGTGGAGTGTTGACGTTGTAGTACTGAAGTGAAGTGTTAGGCGTTCCTGAAACATGTCTGAGGTTAACTTTATTATCCGTGACTTGTGATCCATTCTGTGGCAGTGATACGTCGCCGCAGTGCTTTGTAACAACAATGTTCACAGGTAAGAAGCAACTTTGAGTACCAGGTGACGCCGTGACAGGATACCTTGACAAGTACTTGGGGCAATGTTGTGCATGTGACGTTGTGGTGTGTACTAAATGAGATGAAATGTTTATGATTATGTACAACATTTACTATGCATGCAATGCTAGGTGTTGGCAGCGAGCATTGAGTGTGTTGGTGTTTGTTTTGGTTGGGATTCACTTCATCTCGTGGCATGGCATTCTCCCCCACCAACTGAGGAGAGGGAAAGGGTCCCCCCTCAGCACTCTCTATAATACTCATTCACACGCACACAAACTATTCATATCATCCTTTCCCTCACACTCATCCATTATAATTGCCTACATTTTTTCCCAGGAACTCATTTACACTTTCCATTGACGCTCTTTTCGGTGGCCCACATCTCCTATCCAGTCCAAGCATGTGTTTTATCATCCAAGATTCACTCCAGAACATCTTGTAAATTATTTCAATCATCCATTTCTCTCATTGATAACTACATCCAACATATCCTGTCTCTCTTTCATACCTCCTACAGTACAGTACAATGTGATATACTGTTTCCTCCACCCCTTCATTACGCATTTTACGTATCTTACTTCCCCCATTCTTGCATCGATACAATACACTCTAGCATACACCTCCAGTGATTTTAATCTTGCCTTGAACAACAAACTTCCATCATTAAACCATTCATACATCGACTTGACTTAACTTGCATACCAGTCAAGTGTACTCTTATCTGCCATCTTTGAGAACCATTCAAACGATCATTTCTCCCGCACATATTTCTGTATCTCTTATTTTTCCATCTGTATGTCTTCCAATCCTTATACCTTGCCCCTCTGAATACTTCTAACCTGTCTGGTCTATCTGCCATTCTATCTGCCATTATGTACCACCTGCTTTTTCCATAATTTCATTCATATATCTTCCATGCCCACTTAGAATCATCCATCTTTTTTTTAACCTCACTTTATGATACTTTATAATACATTGTAGTACTTCAGTACCAACTCTTAGTCCTCCATCCTGTCTTCCTCATCCTCACAGCTAGTTACTCTGTATATACACCAAACACAATTGGAGATAGCATACACCTTGTCATACACTTCTCTTGCTTCTCACCCAGTCTGTCTCCAGCTAACCCATACCTTTTGTATTATACATTCTCTTAATGATCTTTACCACCTTTTCACTGACGCCTATCCTTCCTTGTAAAACACGCATTTTCTCTATTGACTCTAACATAAGCTTTCTCCATGTCTATAAAGGTAAATGAGTATTTATTTCTATCCGTCCTTACTCTTCCTCTTTACTCCTTCACCACATACATATCCGCACCCTTCTCATCTCCTAAACCCATTCTGTTTGTCACCCATTACCTAACATCTCTCAAATATCTGTCATAACCTCTCATTCATTCTTATCCGTCCATGTATGGAGTATGGTTCTCATGTCTGGGGGGTTCAACTCATACAGTTTTACTAAACAAGGTGGAGTCTAAAGCTTTTCGTCTCAACTCTCCTCCTCTAACTGACTGTCTTGATTCTTTAAGTCACTGACGCAATCTTTATCTCTTTTTTACTGCTATTTTCATGGTGACTGCTCTTCTGAACTTGCTAACTGCATGTCTTCACTCCTCATTCCTGGTGGTGCAGCAGAGGTGAGATAGTCACAAGGAGGTGTAGTGATTCCAGGAATAATGCTCATGGGAAAGGAGGAAAAATAACGAGATGTGAAACTTTTTTTGATTTGCTGAAGGTTTATATGGTGTTTAAATTGATTGAGCAGAAAATATGAATGATGAAGATTTGTGTGAGCTTAGCCAGAACAATGCTCCAGGAAGACTACTTTGTAAGAGACTAGCCTTTAGTAGTACATGAAGAGGGCAGGGATGGAAACTTTTTTTTTTATCCTTTATAGGAAGAGTGGATGAGTTAAATGCCTACAATATACATGTGTAATTCTTATTTGGACCTATGTGATTTATATAAAAAAAATTTTCTTTCCAGGTAAATGTTAAGTTGCTGCCATCTGTCAGTTTTGTGACAGGTGAACCTTGGTTGAGTTTGACTCCTGGTACTGTGCAGAGTGTAGAGAGGTTGGTATATGTGTGTGTGTGTGTGCGTGTGTGTGCCTCACCCCTGCCAGCGGGCCTGTGTATGCTGGTGAAGGTGCATCACCATACAACTATCATCACATGAACTCTTAAACCTGATGCCTTACTTGTGCTTAACACCAGTGAAAGTGAGTCTTACTTGGCCGATTTATGTCTTTATGACTTAAGGTCTCTTAGGAACAATTTTCTGACTTTCCTCGAATTTCTGAAATGGCTCACTTACTCTAGTTATTCATATCTTGTAATACGTAATAAATATGTATGAACCATGATCATTCTGCAGGTTGGGGGATCAGCTGGAAGTCTATAAGGTTATGAATCCCCTCTCTCTACATTTTGGTGAGGATGTGGGTAAGATACAACTCATTTTGTATAATAAGTGGTCCATTACAATGCTAAGTTAATCATCCCGTGGTAGTGCAGCTATGGGCAGCACAGAGCCAAGGGGTGAGTCAGTGCTGTTTTCGATCTGGCTGTGGACTTAAAAATAGCATAGTATAACTAGAAATTCTTCAACTTAACTAAATGAGAATACAGTTTGGTACACTGGCAGTTCTAATTCATATAAAATGAGCTTAAAGATGAAATTTTGTAAACAATTATATGATAACTATAATTGAGAAGGTGGAAGACAACAGATAGTTTCTTTCAACCTTCCTTTAATATAGTTTGAAGAGACTTACTTCCCAATACTGTTTTGGGATCTAGGAATTCTAATCAGCTATTCTCATTCAGCTCAGTATAAGAATGAAATCGATCATGTGTTAGAACTGTGCCAAAGGTCTCTCGTAGAACTTGGTCAAAATTTAGTGTAGATATTAAAATCGGTGTTTTCTGCCCTTGAGAATGTGTGAAAGAAACAGTGTTGTAAGTGTTAGAAGACTCATCAGTTTTATCACAAGACAATAGTGAATGGAAACTTGCTTTGGTTCGCTGCCTGTTGTACTGATAATTATAGAAATGATAATGCTGCAGAACATAAGGAAAAATGCATGGAAAGTATTGAACTACATTTGTTCACAGGTTTTATTTGATATTAACAAGGTTCACATATATTTTTTGTCGATATATGTGCAGTGATGTATTAAAACAGAATTTATAAGGTATTGATCAAGCAGTGGATTTGCATTACATTTGGTGGAATTTGAACCTGCAAATCTTGAAAATGTTGTGCAGTAGTTACGTAATAGATAATACACTTCCTTGTACCCAGCATTTTTTATTATTATTATTCAAGGAGGCAGTGAGCTCTTGACAACCAATTACTAGAATGCTAGACAAACTTTACTACTCTTACAAACAGAATATAACAGAAGACATATTTTACCACTCAAGTAATTTTTAAATATGAAAGTAATTTTAGAGTGAGAGGTGAAAAGTAAGCAAAACTTTTACATGTTTTTTGGTCAGAAAGTTCAAGTTGACGCCTCTTCATGGGAACTTCAAATGCAGCCACATTGAAAGTTCCTCCATGTGATATTGTACCTTGTTTTACAGATCTCCCTTAAGGCAGTATATTTTTACAGCATTTTTAAACACCTAGTCACATTAACTGAGAATAAAGCATATACGTTTCTGCCAGTGAGACCTAGTAGGGATGGCAGGCATCACTGCTAACCCACAAAACATGGAGTACTATTTGAACCCACATTGAGTTAATCCTGGAGTACTCGGAGCCAGTGATGTTGATGACCAAGGTGTTTCTGCAGTGGTCAGTCAGATACATGAAGCTGCTAGTTATTGCCATGTGATATCACGGACATTAACAAAGCAGTAAAAATATGAGGCAATTAAAGTTGTTGATCATCCTTTCAATTGCTGTTGTGTGATTGTTCAAATTAGTGATCATCATGTTTGCCACAGTGACACAATGGACGGCCACACTTACCTTACCATGAACACTGAGTGATGCTGCTTCCTCATCTTCTATTATATTATATTTTCTGGGTAAATTATTTTTAATGTCTATCTGATAAGATTTTCTGAATCCGAAACAAATTACATTTAATGTTTTTGTAAAACTTTCAGAATCAGAAACTAATTTTATTTTGACAGTGCTCATCCTGTTAATGTGTGATGGTCATTATAGATTTCATTAAGTATTTTAGTGAAAGAACTTAAGTAAATACATGATATATTGGGTACTTTGGATCTGTTGTACAATACTTTATTAAACCTGAGAATGATTATTATCTTAAGAATAATTTTTGTTTTAAAATTTGTGTGGAAAGGTAGTGATCCAGTATTTTTTATTGAAAAGATGACTAATTGTTTATGCACATTAAGATAAAGTATTTCTAACTACCACTGAAAACAGTTTAAGGCTTTCCTAAGAAAAAAAGCGATGAATGGTTTTCTTAAGTAAAGTACAACAGTAAAACATGTTTTAAAACCCATTATTTTTTTGTATGAAAATATGAATACAACCATACATACATACTTTTTTCCTGGTTTTGGATAAGCTAAAAGATTGTCACTGATACTTAGAATAGAGGATCACAAGGCACAAGTTAAGTGTTGCCACCCATTGACATGAGTGATTTTTTCACTTGCTTGGCAAGGTAATACTTAATAGTAATCATTCAACAGGATTATCATGGCAAGGTGAATTAAATATTTGATCATCTCCTGAGTTTGCTGTGGTAGGATAGTTGGAGCCATCAATCATTCTACATAAGGAAAGTTATTGATCATCCTCTGAGCCTTATCTGTGATAAGGTCTTGGTGTCTTAGGGTCCTCAGGTTGCATCGCCTCAGTGTTACTTTCACCTTTGGAGAACACCTTACATACTACTACGTACTTGCAAGGTTCAGAAGGCACCATCACCATATCTTATTAATTATCATGTGTTGCTGAAGACACCATCAAGGGGCAGACATGTCCATGAGCTCGTTTTGTTTGGCCATCGTTTAGAGTTCCTCCTCCACACTGAGCTGCCATGCTTATCCCTAGTGTCCTGTTGGAAGGGTGATGGTGTGCACTTATTTTCATGAAACCTCATATATGGTTAATGGTAGGAAGACATTCAGTGTTTGGATACAGAATCTATGCAGTTCCTCTGTTAATAGTATCTCTTACCACCTTCTCTCTTGGTATAGATTTCATGTCTTAAAAAACGTTTTGCATCTCAAAAACCGTGATTCTCGTGGAGATTTTTTCTAGCCAGGAAGCTGTAAGTTACAACGTGTACTGTAGGTGTTGTTATTTGTGACTCATTCACTGCGTAAGTGTTGTAATTCTGTACATAACTAATTTGAATTATCTGTAAATACATGTCACTTTGGTTTTAATAGATATTTGATCTTTCTTTCATACCTCTTTAGTTTTTGTTACAGTTATGGTTTTTTGGTGTTGATAGTAAGTGTCGTGGACGAGGTTGAGCTTACCTGTTAAACAATCCTCTTAGTGCTTGGTGGAGTTATTGGCTTCTTGCTCATCATAACTTATTTTTGGCTCGTGTCTGTGTATGTAACACATTTGTATGGAAATAAGAAGAGTAGAAATGACTGGTGTGGATTCTTTTTCCTCAATTGTGGGAGCGAGTGGCGTGGAAACTCAGTTTAGAGAAATTTTTTATTTCACTTTAGTACATAAAAAAATTGGAACATGACTAGAACCATATATGAATAATTCCTCAGTCGTTACCTTAAAAAATATAGTATGAATACACATATTTCGTTTGTACTGTAATATTTGGTTTTGAAAAATTGTCCATTTATTTAAATGTCCATTCCATTAAATATAATAATGATGATAATAATAATAATAGCAATAATAATAATAATAATGATCATATCTTTCACGCTTCTATAATAATGAATCACTTAAAGACTACAACATTATCAAGATGGAGGGTTTCAGAATTGGTCTTAAGGGAGGATAAAGAAATACTATGGCCCTGTCCTTATCAGCTTTATCGTTTATCACCTTATCGTGCAATATGATTTGTTAGCAAGTTTTTGTGTATGATTAAGTTTCGGAGGTAGTGGCAAGAGTTTTTCAAAGAATGCTTTGAATCTGTTGTAATTTTCTAACAGTTATAGATAGGGAAACCAAATGACTAATGTTGTATTGTGTGGCTTTAGTGGTGGTCATTCCAATTCACTTTTGTTATCAGAGACCAGCATTACCCAGTAAAGCTAAATACAGTAGAACCTTGCAGTAGGAGTAATTTGCTTAATGAGCTGCGGCTTGTGAGTATTTTGTCTTGAAATACAAATGGAAATCCGCAGTACGAGCAAGATTCCTAATAGCTGCTGATAGTTGGCACTGAGCTCACACACACTCCCCCAACAGTAACAGTCTCCGCTCTCACAGTTCACGTGTTCATCTCATTGAGGCAACATTGTGATCGTTTTGTTTTAGTAATTTTTCTCAATTTCATGGACTTTTTGGCATTATTTTGTCCTAATTAATTGTGTTAGCCATGATTCCAAAGAAAGTTAGTGCAAAGCATAGTGCTAATAATAAGAAAACATTATTACGATAGAGTTGAAGAAGGAAATAATAAAAAACCATGAGAGAGGAGTGCGTGCAGTGTAATTAGCAAGTCAATAATACCGAAGTGTATCGAAGATGTGCACTTTTTCTGTTTTGGAAACCCATAAAAAAATATTGGGTGTTTTTTTGGCTGGAACGGATTAATTATATTTCAATGAAATTCAATAGTAAAAAATTGAATTGTAAAACAAGTAAATCACAATATGAGCTCTGTCATGGAACAAATTAAACTTGTATTGCAAGGTTCTACTGTAGTGTTTATTTCCATTATTCTTATTAGCCAAGCAAGAGTGAAATAGGCTTTGATGTTATAGTAATCGGAAAACTGATAACTTGTACCAATTTTCATGAGATTCATAGATTTAAAAATTTTCACAAGATTTCCAAAACCCCTTATGATTTTTTTATAGAAATCATATTTTTGTTATAATTAAAAAAGCCATCTTTCATGACATGTAAGGAACTTGGAGGCACACTGTATCACCATCCCTCAAAGATTCCTGTTATGTAAAACTGACAAATATGGAAATACTAATAAGGCAGATCGAGACTAGGAAGATATAAATGACCTTTAATTTATGGCACCAGAAGGTTGTTCCTCATAAGAGTGAGTTTAAGTGAACCTAACAGTTAGTGGAGGGTATATCATGTGTTTCTATCAATGGCTTCACTATAATTATTATCACTGCTCTAAAGATAAGGCTGCAGTGTACTAGCATGAACTTCCACAAAGTTCTATATTCAATTACTATTACATGTTATTACCATTAACACTATCACTATTACTAGATCTTTGTTATATTTTCGGCAACAAGAAAGAGCTGTCACATTCTGCACCACTTTTATACAGCAAACAGACTTTGTGTTCATAGCTTCAAGGATGAATTGGGTTGTTACCAAACCTTGAAAATGCATCATGACTTACTGACTAATATGACTAGATGGATGGATTCTAACTTTGGCTTCAACTTTCTGCTATCAGAAAAGCTTCTAAATTGGATATCCTTTACATATTTAGTATAGGGACCAGAGTAACTAAAGTCTGTTCATCCAAAGCTGAACGGAACAAACTGCATGAGCTTACATGAGTCTGTAAGATGAGTGGTGATGGGATACCCTGATGTTCACACAGCTCTGTAACTATATTATTATGGTTTACATTGCTTTTGCAATTAGACAGTTTAATCATATTGAAAAATATCTAAAGGCTTGATAATCACAAACTTCGAGCCTATCAATAAAAACAGAGGGTTCTAATGAATAAATAGAAATGCTGACAATGTCGTCAAGTAAGTGACATCGTCGGCAGTGCATTCATTCACCTAATTAATAATTCATTAGCATCCCTTATTTGTAATAATGGGAGGCATGAATTTTTTTTATTATAAATGACTAAGTATATTTCAATATGATTAAACTGTGTAATTGTGAAAACAATGTAAAACATAGTAATAACAATATAAAATTACAGAGTTGTGTGAACAGAAGGGTATCCTATCATCACCCAGCTTACACATTCATGCAGGCTCATGCAATGTGTTGCCTTCCAGTGTGGATGAACAGACTGTATTACAATGAATGATGGTATCCTTTACACTGCACACCCTAGCACATCAGCATCCATGATGACTCCTGATAACTTGTGGCCTGGTGGGGAGCTAAGCATCACTCTGACCCTCCCTAGGCACTGTAACAGTCTGGGGTGGGGGAGGGACACCCAGGTAGGGGGCCTTGGAGGGGGCACCACAGTCATACCCAAGCTTGGCAAAATCTTTCATCATGACATTAAAAGTAATGGTGATCTCTCCGTGAGATCTGACACGAGTCACTGGAAGAAACAGACAAACTCAGATTAGTGATTAAAAAGGATATTATTATATTAAAAAATAGGGTGAGGAAAGCATGATAGTGTTATTCTTGTTCTTGAACTGTAATTTTTTTACTAAAGTTGGTGGAAGCACAAGCAACTCAACTTGTACTTTAACACAGAGGGTGTTATTGGAATTTGAACGTGATAAACTAGAGGCTGTGGAAGGAAGTGAGGCATCAATGAAAGGTTTTGCTAGAAAGGCTTCAATATCAGAGATGGTTTCACTAAGGGAAGGGAGAGAGAAGACAGTGGAAGTACATAAAGGTTTTCTTGGTAGGAGACTGTAGGGAAGAAGTTTTAGTGATTAAGAATGGAGTAGGATCAGTAGATGGTTTTGGAAGGGAAGCACAGGAGCAACACTTGATTGATGTAAGAATACTGCGTGGGAGGGAAGCAAGGTTTGAAGTTGGAGTAGAGGTTGTGGTGTCAGGGTCTAGTAAAGAAAAATGATTAGTCACTGGCACTGAAGGAACTACAGGAGTGGTGATGGAAATAGGTGAAGAAGCAAGAAATGGGAATGAAGGGAGGGTAACAGCAGTGGAGGAGGTAATTATGCAAGATGAAGGAACAAGTGGAGTGGGAGAGGAAGAGATATGAGTGGAGGAAGGAGGATAGGATGTAGTAGAGGTATGAGGGGTGTTGGTGGAGATGCGCTGAGAGAGAGGAATCTGTTGGAAGCCACTGAGACGGGCTTCTTGGCTAGCTTCTTTGAGTGTTAAGCCATGTTTGAAGCATAGGGTAGTGACCTCCGATTCAAATTTGTAGACAGATAGTCTTGGAAAAAGACATTATGTTCTCGAGTGCAGTTTGCACAAATGCATATTGTTGAAGGGCAGTTTGTACAGGTATGGCCAGGTGAGGCACAATGTAAGGCAAAATGTTGTCATTTATTGATATAACGTCTATGACATTAGATTGCAAAATATTATTAGTGGCCTCACCTTCCCGTCCACGTCCCTGTGCAATGATTTTGGGGTTAAGAAATTCAGGTCTTCGGCCTGTGAGCCACGACATCAGCTTCTGGATGGTGGAGGCTGACTCTGGCACAAAAGTTTGAAGTCTGAAAATTAGATTATGTGAAAACTCAGTACACCTGGTCAAGTACCTGAGAAACATTACATATATTTACACCCATTACCATTGATATAGTAGTGAGATGGAAGTAAGCAGCATGGCACACAATACCTGCGGGTGTGGGTACCAGGAGTGAGGGGCACGTGGCACCCAGCATATCCCACAATAACAATGTTGCCAAAGAAGTCTGTTCCATACACACTCAGGATGATTTGTGGCCCTGCAATGGAGGAAGAACATCTCAACCGTTGTACTGCAAGAAAGTTCCCTGTACTACATGCAGGTCCAGCACCTTTGTTTCAAAAGTACATCACCATTATGGCATGCAAGGCCCACCCGAGACAAGGGTGTCATCATTCATGAATACCCCTTACAAACAGGAGAAAAATATATTTGTACACTTATAAAGTGCACACTATGTAATAGCTTTAATGTAACTGGAACTTACACCCAAAAGGGTTTGTTGATTTGTATGTGATGTCTATTGGAAAATTCCACACAAACAACTGTCTTTCATCATCACTGCAACAGGCTGTCTGTGAGACACACTCCTCCAGCCCCTGCAGAAGATGGAAGAGGTAAACATTTTGTAATGATTGTTATTATTTCAATTATTTCTTGTTTCAATGGTATGAATACTTGACAAAAAGTTATTTTCTAGAGCATTCATGCATGTATGTGAGTAATAGAGCAACAATAACAAGGAGACGAATCAATACAAAAATACCCTAAGACAAATAATATGGATTGAAGGTGAAGTTGGGATGATATACAGTGTGTGATGCTTGACTTGAATGGCAGGAATGTTCCTAAGGAAATAGGTTGCCATAAGTGGTTATGTAGGTAGGAAAAGCTGCAGACATGTGTGATCTTTGACAAATTCCCTAAACAGTCATAGCTTTGATATGGTAATAAACTGAATTTGTAGAATTTCATGAAAAATAATAATTTTTTATCACTAATCCCTCAATTTCCCATGCATCATTGGTGGGGTTCAGATGTAAGTAAAATGTTATAACCAAACAGAAAATGTACTCTGCAACACAGGCCACACTATCATATCACTTAAGCTCAAGTTGGAGTGACTCACCGACACCACCTCCCAGTCCTGGCCGGCAGTGAAGCAGTAGTTGAAGTGGAGGTTGTCTCCCCCCATGAAGCGGCCGGCCTCCACCTGACCTGACACACTCAGCAGAAACACACTTGGCGACGACACAGACATCACAGTGGCAGTCAAACAGGACGGATCAAATATATTCCTTTATCTGGAAAAAAACATGATTTTCATATTCTTTCTTATATAGTAGTGTCACAACTAGCACCCATTGCAGACACTTGTAGCTGCTGCAAGCACTAGGACTTGCTTTAAAGAATACTTATTTTATATATTTGTATATTTGTTTTGCAGAAGTGTTTGTATGGCAGTGCAGCAACAGCAGCACAGCTGATCTACCATGTATTGCAAGGTTAGTGGAATTTAATTCAAAGCTGCATAGTTTGAGTCATATTTTGTAACATATTTTCTAAGATATTCATAGTAACGTTACCAATATGTACAGTATTCAGCACTGTGATAGGGAAAGGTTATCATGTTCTCATATGTAGTACAGAAGCTCGGCATTGTTGATCCTTAGTTTGGTGAGCTACTTCAATATTCAAAATACTCAGAATGATGATATCTATACAATGAAATAGTTAATAATTCATGATGTGCAGGATGTAAGATAACAAAACAGTGCAAGTAATACAACAGGTACTGATTTGACCTTCATATCTGAGATACTTTATTTTTTTCCATCCATTCCTCACTCAGCTTACGAGTTAAAGGTAGCTAAGCGGGTGCATGA
Source organism: Cancer borealis (assembly GCA_036785275.1). Taxonomy (NCBI): domain Eukaryota; kingdom Metazoa; phylum Arthropoda; class Malacostraca; order Decapoda; family Cancridae; genus Cancer; species Cancer borealis. Next base: position 14,986 of record JAXIVD010007742.1, read on the forward strand.
ATAACCCTCTTCCATAAGTTACTTGCAAGTTGAGGTAGTAAGATTTTGCATCTATCATAATACACATAGATCTAAATAACACTTTTCATATAGATTTTGATGCATTTTGAATGATTTTGACATTCATTTGTTGCATGTTTTGTAAAAATATCCTCATCGCCCCCAACAAGCCTGGGGACTTGCGGAATGCGGTGTTCTTGGGTGGGTAAGACGAAATAGTAATTTACGTTAAAAACAAGGTGGTGCCAGAATCATTAACACAGGCGGGAGAAACAACAACTCAGAGGAGCTCTATGAAAGTCATTAAATTATTCACTTACCAGTGTAACAGAGAGATTTTTGGTCATAGAAAACATTTGATATCTTCTAAATTAACCTAACCTAACCTAAATTAACCAAACCTTAACCTATATTGACAAATAACAGAACTTTGTTCAAACCAAACGAAACTTTACCTTATCCTAGAAGAAGTCTCATATAAAACATTCAATATCTCAGAAACTTGGAATTTCATACGTAAATGTAAGTAGGAAAACCTCAGAATGCATCAGGTAATGTATAACTGAATTCTCTAGAGCATTCGGGTGAATATGTTAAATAATACCGTTGAGGTTGTTGCTCACCTGTTTTGTGCCAGATAAGTAGTTCAGTTTGTAGGATAAGTAAATGTAGCGTTTCACTTTGTAATATTGAGGCTCAAATTAGGTGCAGCGTGGATCCCTGTGCGTGCTTGGTGATGGTGGTGTGTTGTGTGGTGTTAGGGCACGACAAGCTGTTATCAACTACCTATGGCACCCTATAGCTTCAGGTTGTTGTTCCACCTGTCTTGGAAATTTGATGGGACGGTGCAGACTGTGGTGCCACAACATCTAATGCCTCAAAAGTGCAGGTTGTAGATGAGTCAGTGGATCAGATCCTGTGTTATTCCACCTGTCAAGCTGTCACCACACCGCTGGGTTTGTTTACTAACATTGTAGCGTCGGCGGAAGTACACTATTTTAGGCGATTGAGAGATGGAGATAATTTTTTAAACGATTTTTCCTCCATATGATGTATATTTTGAATGTTATTTTTATTGTTACTTTAAAAAAAAGAGCTGACTCACAGCTGATGGGTTAATACGGGTGTTCTGTGGTGTTTGGAATCGATTACTACCATTATTACTAGTTTTGTCTGCTACCTCAGTCATATGGACCATTGTAAGATAACAAATACATGCACCAATTAAAAAACAACTAACTATGCAGAAGAGATAACAACGTGATCGGTTAAGCTTGTAGCGAACTGATTAGGTCATGATTATGGCAGGCTAAATAACTTGTAGAGTCGTGATGTGATATTTTGCATTCCGAGGACACAGAGTGGCAAGGGGCGGGAGGGAACACTCAAGGGGGAGAAGGGGAAAGTCAAGGTAATGGACTGGAAAAGAGAGGTGAGCGACAAACATAGTGCAATGCCTTGAAGGTCCTCCCAAATGTTATATTGAATCCATTTTTTTCCCAACGAAGTTTACTTTTCTAGACAATGCCATAGATCACTTTGGGTAGGCAAGAAATAGATAACTAGGAAAGAGTATGATCATTGACACACACAGTGTGTGTGTGTGTGTGTGTGTGTGTGTGTGTGTGTGTGTGTGTGTGTGTGTGTGTGTGTGTGTGTGTGTGTGTGTGTGTGTGTGTGTGTTTACTAAGTACACACACACACACACACACACACACACACACACACACACACACACACACACACACACACTTCGTTTTCCCGTCTCCCCTTCTGAGCGTCGGATTTCAAAAAAACTTTAGCACAAAACTAATAAAAAATATAAGTACGACGATTAATCTGAAAAAAAATACGAGTACCTGAAGTACTCATAACACGACGCTCATAAGGGGAGAAGGGAAAGCGAAGTGTGTGTGTGTGTGTGTGTGTGTGTGTGTGTGTGTGTGTGTGTGTGTGTGTGTGTGTGTGTGTGTGTGTGTGTGTGTGTATTTTCATACCATACTTCACCTCGTGTTGTAATGCTTTGAGTTATGAAACACTGAACATTTAGTTTAAAGGAGATAAGGTAGCCATTAGAGGCAGTGGCTGGGTGGGTGGGTACAGTACACTCGGCATACTGACACCTTGCCAATCAGACCACAATAATTATCTGTGAATTTCAAGCATAACATTGCCAATCGTGAAGCGTACATAGTGTAAACTAATGGGAGAACGAAGGAAGAAGGCTTTGAGCTTTAGAAATATGAATTAAGTGGTTTAATGAAATACCTCGCCTCGTGTTTGTTCCTATGAGATGGTGTTAGTCTCCGAGGTCACCATTGTTGAACGTGGGCAGTAAAATGGGGGATATGATAGTGTAGATAGATAAATAGAATAGTGTTCAGTATTTCAACTATATAATAGACAGGTAGTGTTAACGGTATGCTTCCTCATAACCAGCATAGTTTCTCATAACCGGCATTATTTCCACACAAAACAGGATAGCAAGGCAGGGTGTTATTAATGTAATGTAATG
>JAXIVD010007743.1:0-5000 GCA_036785275.1 Cancer borealis
CCTTCAGCAGCACGCAACGCTCACGAAGCCGTATGAATAGGGATAGGGCAAGCGAGACCCGTGTACTTGATAATGGCAACACGAGAGCCACCTATAGGCATCTCCCCGAGATGTGGTTTGCAAAGGGACAGTGCAAATAAGGGTAATATTTATTTTCCAGTAAGTGTTGATATTCTTTCATGGGTTGCTTACAAGAAGAAACCAGAGGGAAGATATAATTGTGAATGTTGTCCTTGTAATACCTTTTCCTTGTGTATTTTTGGGGCAGGTGTGATTGTCAGTGAATTTGGAATGAACAAGCGCGCAGTAGTGTTACAATTTTTAAGAGTAGAAGTACGTGCAGTTGTAACAATATTATGTATCGTAGTAGTGTTTTGCTTGTAATCAGCGTCATACAAGATTGATTATTTTACCCTTGTTAACATTGACATACAAGTCATGGACGTGTGTTTTTAATGCTGTTGTTGCTGGTAGTGTTAGATCTCCTGTATTACTTATTTAATTAATTTGTCTTGATATATCTTATTACTAGAAATACAGTAATTTTTAAGGGACAATAATGAGTCTTCTGACAAACTCTTACTCAAATGACATAACACATTATTCCTGTGACTGACGCGTATTGGACAGGAAGGTAAATGAAAGCTCAATCAATCTTTCACAATGAGCAATAAGATCCCTTAATTAGATTCATATCAAGTAATTAGTGAACGATACCAGTTATTTGAAGTATAAAGTTGCATGTACGTACCTTCTATACGGTAGCTTGATTCATTAACAATACTTTATCAATACCCTTACACTGGATGCACATACGTAACACAACTAGTAGTGTATGCATAGTTTGAGCGCGGCCCTTACCACTTACACTTTATTCCACTTATGGAGTTGATTCTTTATTAAATTACATTCCAAACGGGCTTATTAGTGCGTGGATCTGAAGGCGTGAGGGAGAGGGAGAGGGAGAGTTAGAGGGAGAGGGAGAGTTAGAGGGAGAGGGAGAGTTAGAGGGAGAGGGAGAGGGAGGGTGACTACTGACGATGTACTGTACCTGCGCTGCCAAAACGAGAGTGTTCCATGGCACCTGTAACCTCGACGTGGATCTTCTTCATTACTGACGAGGAGAACCGTGTTTTTTTTCACAGCTATTTACTCCTCAAGATAAAGACATTATATATATATATTGATGTAGTCTTGAATAGTGTTAATTACTGACATACTGAAGAAGTGTGTTATCCAGGGAGATCTTCGTTATCTCTCTCTCCTTCACTTTAAAAGACATTATATACTACATTCCTAGACTCGGCATGAAGTAGCGTTATGTAGGATCACTACTGGCCGGCACGAGTAATGCGCTGTAACATTAAAGTAACAAGTAACGCAGCATTTTAATCGTTAGAACGTTATATGCTTACAGTGGTCACTCAGATACCTGGAACACTGGTTCAGCATCTTCCATTCTTGTATGTTTACCGGATACCAGAGGGCGCATTTAAGTTTTTTAGTGCATGTCAATATAACTTTGTTGTTGATGACGTACTGGCATAATTTACTGTGATAATATTTAGTTACTAAAAAATAATAATCCGTCACGTAACTATAATATCTAAATTATAGAAGCATCTTTTATTAATGACAATGTGCAAGGTAGTGTGTGTGAAATGTGTTGAACGTTTTTTCTTCTTTATTCAAGTGCCTACAAAGTTACAAGCGCCTGATGCTTTCCCTACCAAGACAATCTTCCTCTCGAGACAATATCTGCTGATAAAGGTTTATTCGTGGGATAGTCTCTCTTAGCAGTTGTTAATCACTCCATTAATGTTGATTCAATAGTTAACCAGTATTGAAATTCTTTCTTACTGGTAGTACGTTGTGCCTTATGAAACAGAACATTAGAATAAGTATGAACTTTTAATTAGTACCATGAGTGAAATGATACTCTTTTTTTTGTACTGTGACCATCAAGAAACATGTACAAATTAATCTAGTAATTACTTTTGTAGTCCTACAGTATATCTTTAGATGTATGTATAAATTTACACTTGTTCCGTTCAAGGGTCTGGAGAGGCCGAGTCCAATTAACCGAGTGACCTTTGTACTCCTTCAAGTTTTAAAATGTTCATTATAATTTAAGATTATATAGTTCAAGCTGATGCATGTTTTAGTGAAGCGTCAGATGCTGTATACTAGTCAAGAGTTCATTTTGTTAGTGTGTTCGTCAGCACCAGGGAGTGTTTGAGGCCAACACCTTCAAGTATCATGCAGCTCTCACGTCACACGTCACACATCACACGTCCGACTCCTCGTGCGTCTTCGCCCCCGGATCAGCCCGACGCTCGTAGGGTCCGTGGTTCTGCGTGTGGAGCGGTGGCTCGAAGCCCTTGATTTAATGTTAATTTAGACGTTCTCAACCTCCTCCCTGCATGTACCACCCCAGGATCATGTTGAGCAGAGATGACGTGATCCTCATACACGTCATGGAGCAATAATGTGTACGATTTACTAACTGGTTACAAAGTTATATAAATTGCATGTTCAATCCTGGGTAATGCATGCCTTAGCCCTATATGTATGTATATTAGAGGGCACATCTAACTTGTCAAGTACAAATTGGTTCAGGATGTACTGTAATGGGAACAATGCCGCGTACCTCTGGGGCTGGGTACACTGTACCTGTGTTGAGAACCTTTCAATTACCTCAATAACCATCACGATGCATCTGAATGAACACCAGCATGAGAGTGGTTCATACTAAATGTTCTGTATAGCAACCAAACAAGTGTGGATTGCAGTGGTTTATTGAACATATGCTAACTCTCTTGAACATTTTCTGGTTGAACAAGAACACCACGTAATATAACTACATGTAGTTAGATGTAGTTCAAAGGATTTTACATTAGTATATAAACTTGCCGATTCCTAGTTTTTATATAAAAAATAAATAAAATAAAAAAGTTTTTTTGGTCTAACCATCTATGACAAATCTTCGCAGGACAACCAAACTCTTCCAGGGCTCAGCAGCAGAGGCTTGATGGTTCAAAACCAATTTACTGCACTCCTCCCCTTCCCCTGGATCTGATCTCCCTGGTATAAAGTTTTGGTCCTCCTCCATTCTCTCCACATGCAAAAGGGTTCCAAAATCTCATAAAAACCGAAGACCATATGCTGGATTACATATTTACTACATATAGGAATAAGCCCTTCCCCCATCCAACTAGGTAACTCTAGGGAGTTTAGATGCAAGGAATGTGCGAAGGAAATCTTTGGTTGTTTATGGTTTTGGCATTTAGAAACAGGGGGTTCCACAAACTGATGGTAGGGAGGTTGTAACGAATTAAATGTAATCTAGTACCCGTCACTATTATAATGTACACCCTTTGATTGCTTATAACTAATTATATCAATTATAACTAATGAGATTAATGCAAAGAGATGGTGGTATAAGGAGACAAATAAAGGGTGTGGGGAGAAGGTGGACATGGTTCGGGCATGTGGAAAGAATGGACTACAACTTTGATGCCAGCGAGGTCTGTGTGTGCAGCAATACAGGAAATACTTGTGCGTAACCGGAGTGGAGCACCTAGAAGAGTTTAGTCTAACCGGAGTGGAGCACCTAGAAGAATTTAGTCTAACCGGAGTGGAGCACCTAGAAGAGTTTAGTCTAACCGGAGTGGAGCACCTAAAAGAGTCTAGTCTAACCAGAGTGGAGCACCTAGAAGAGTTTAGTCTAACCGGAATGGAGCACCTAGAAGAGTCTAGTCTAACCGGAGTGGAACACCTAGAAGAGTTTAGTCTAACCGGAGTGGAGCACCTAGAAGAGTCTAGTCTAACCAGAGTGGAACACCTAGAAGAGATTAGTCTAACCGGAGTGGAGCACCTAGAAGAGTTTAGTCTAACCGGAGTGGAACACCTAAAAGAGTCTAGTCTAACCGGAGTGGAGCATCTAGAAGAGTTTAGTCTAATCGGAGTGGAGCACCTAGAAGAGTCTAGTCTAACCGGAGTGGAGCACCTAGAAGAGTTTAGTCTAACCGGAGTGGAGCACCTAGAAGAGTTTAGTCTAACCGGAGTGGAGCACCTAGAAGAGTTTAGTCTAACCGGAGTGGAGCACCTAGAAGAGTTTAGTCTAACCGGAGTGGAGCACCTAGAAGAGTTTAGTCTAACCGGAGTGGAACACCTAGAAGAGTTTAGTCTAACAGGAATGGAGCACATAGAAGAGTTTAGTCTAACCGGAGTGGAACACCTAGAAGAGTTTAGTCTAACAGGAGTGGAACACCTAGAAGAGTTTAGTCTAACCGGAGTGGAACACCTAGAAGAGTTTAGTCTAACCGGAGTGGAATACCTAGAAGAGTTTAGTCTAACCGGAGTGGAGCACCTAGAAGAGTTTAGTCTAACCGGAGTGGAGAACCTAGAAGAGTTTAGTCTAACCGGAGTGGAACACCTAGAAGAGTTTAGTCTAACCGGAGTGGAACACCTAGAAGAGTTTAGTCTAACCGGAGTGGAGCACCTAGAAGAGTTTAGTCTAACCGGAGTGGAACACCTAGAAGAGTTTAGTCTAACAGGAATGGAGCACCTAGAAGAGTTTAGTCTAACCGGAGTGGAACACCTAGAAGAGTTTAGTCTAACCGGAGTGGAACACCTAGAAGAGGTTAGTCTAACCGGAGTGGAGCATCTAGACGAGTTTAGTCTAACCGGAGTGGAGCACCTAGAAGAGTCTAGTCTAACCGGAGTGGAGCACCTAGAAGAGTTTAGTCTAACCGGAGTGGAGGACCTAGAAGAGTTTAGTCTAACCGGAGTGGAGCACCTAGAACAGTTTAGTCTAACCGGAGTGGAGCACCTAGAAAAGTTTAGTCTAACCGGAGTGGAGCCCCTAGAAGAGTTTAGTCTAACCGGAGTGGTGCACCTAGAAGAGTTTAGTCTAACCGGAGTGGAACACCTAGAAGAGTTTAGTCTAACCGGAGTGGAGCACCTAGAAGAGTTTAGTCTAACCGGAGTGGAGCACC
>JAXIVD010007743.1:12500-19280 GCA_036785275.1 Cancer borealis
TCACCACCACCACATCCCTTAACCACCACCACTATTACCACCACCATCACCACCACCACCACTACCACTCTTCTTAGTGATAAAAGTCAAGCAGAATTACCCTCACACGCAATGATATTTATGTATGTAGCTTTTTGTGATGCACGTGGCAGGAAGTTTCTCTGGGGTTGTAACAGTGGTTGTGGGTGTGAGTTGTGATCTCCCTCACGCCAACGCCCCCTCTCCACCGCCCCACAAAGTCACCCCCCTCTCTCACCACACTACATCTTCCCCAGTGGACCTGACACTTATCATACACACATTTTCACTTTAACATACGTATTCCAGCTCTTTGGTTTGTGTGTTATCCTATTATTCTGCCTCATTTTCACGGTTTCATTATGTTATGTTATGTTATGTTATGTTATGTTATGTTAGGTTAGGTTAGGTTAGGTTAGGTTAGGTTTAGTTAAGTTACGTTTGCTTATGTTAGGATGTATTTAGTTAAGTTTGGTTCTGTTTTCGTTTTTCTTTCTGTTTTTAGCATTATATGTACACTTTTTTTGTTATTATTATCGTCAATATCGAAACACTTAGTCCTACATTTTTTAATCATGCATATTATTATTTTTTCCTCCATTTCATATTCTACAATTTTATTATTCCTATTATTTCTCTATTTTTTTTCTCTCCCTCACGTATTCTATACCTCATATGTTGTCATCCCTATCACCCATCTTATACTTCCTTCCCTTTTCACCTGCCACGCCACCATCAACACACCAACACCACACCACATCAACCTCATTCCACCTACGTCAACCTACATCATTCCACCTGAACTAAGTCTTCCATCCACGTATCACCGCGGTGGACACGTGACTGTAATTGATAAGAGTGATCGATCATTCCTTTCTGGTTTATGTATGTGTATATTGTGAGTAAATCAATCCGTAATAGGTGATTGTGTGTGTGTGTGTGTGTGTGTGTGTGTGTGTGTGTGTGTGTGTGTGTGTGTGTGTGTGTGTGTGTGTGTGTGTGTGTGTGTGTGTGTGTGTGTGTGTGTGTGTGTGTGTGTGTGTGTGTGTGTGTGTGTGTGTGTGTGTGTGTGTGTGTGTGTGTGTGTGTGTGTGTGTGTGTGTGTGTGTGTGTGTGTGTGTGTGTGTGTGTGTGTGTGTGTGTGTGTGTGTGTGTGTGTTGTGTGTGTGAATAGAATAGAATAGAATAGAATAGAATAGAATAGAACAGAATAGAATAGAATAGAATAGAATAGAATAAAATAGAATAGAATAGAATAGAATAGAATATAATACATTTATTTTGCTCAGACTTTTATAATAAAAGTATGGAGCACAGCTCCTAAGTGAAACAAAAAACTTAACAAACACATGAAATATCGTCAAACTTGAACTATCTACTACAAAAGCCGTCATTCACTACTTCAGCCTGCAAAAACAGTGCTAGGTTGTTTAAGGGTGTTTAGTGTCTTACAACTAGATGTTTGCATCAACAAACCTTACTTGTATAGAGATGGCTTATTTTTATAATATTCTGGAATATACATATTACATAATCTAACGATATTTTCATTTTGACATACAAGCAGCATATGGAATTCATCCCCAACAAAGTTATCTTCACAAATATTACAAATTCGTTCTTCCCTGCTAATGTTTCTATATCTTCCTTCGATAATGGGTAGTTTATTATTACATGCTCGTAATTTACTTAACATAATTCATTTTTTCTTTGATAGTTTTACCAAATACTCTTCCATAACATACACTAGTTTATGCATCCTATAATTATTACATATATTCTTCATTATCAAATTCGTGTTCCATTTGGTGATCCATTGGTCTTTTAAATCTTATTTCAATTGCCTTTTTAAAACTGTTTGGATTATTAACACTTTGCGTTAACCATGCGCCTGACATACCCCAATCATTACATATGCTCTTAACATAAGTTATCCAAGGTGACGAATAAATTCCAGATGTATCAAGTTCTAATAAACATTTATACATTAAATAACTCAATTTAGTGTTTTTACCATTAATTAGCCGTAACCAAAAACCAATTGATTTACATTTAATTTGAATATCCATTGGATAAACCCCTAGTTCCCCGTATACTATATCGTTGCTTGTATTCTTATGAACAAATAACACATGTTTTAGAAATTTAGATTGTATTAATTATATTTCTCTAATGATATAGTGTCCCCATATCTCAGAAGCATAAATAGCAACTGGCACAACTATGCTATTATACATTTCTATCTGGATGTCTACTGGTAAATCTAACTTGCGACAGGTACCAACTAGTGAATACATTGCTCTTTTTGCCTGTTCAACTAGCTCTAGTTCTCCTTTACGAAACCTACCGTTATAATTAAAGGTTATTATACCAAGGTACTTGTATTCACTAACTACTGCTATAGCTTCCCTACCAAATTTAAAGTCATAATTACCAGTTTGAATCATTCCTCTACTAAACACTACAATTTTTGTTTTACTACAGTTAACTTCTAACCTCCAGTCGTTACATTAACTATCTAAGGATAACAATGCTTGTTTCATTCCCTGCTCACTGTCACTCACTATAATTATATCGTCTGCATACATGAGCACTAGTAACTTTAAATAAGAATTAACTAAATTATCACCAAAATCAATGTAATTACACTGTCTTTCTAAAAGTTGTTCCTCTAAATCATTCACATAAAAAGAAAAAAGTAAAGGTGACAAATGTTCTCCTTGTGTCTCACTCCTATATTACATAAAAACGTATCTGACATGTCCTGATTCAAAAGTACACATGATTTTATGTTGGAGTACATATTACGTATTATATTAAACATCTTGCCATTTATATTCTCCTTCACAAGTTTGTATCATAAACCTTCCCGCCATATTAAATCAAATGCCTTTTTATAATCTATAAACAAACAAAATAAATTATTATTATTCCACTTGAAAATATCTATATATATATAATACATTTTAATAAAAATATGTGATCTAAAGTAGAATAATCCTGCCTGAATCCCGCCTGTGTCTCACTGATAATGTTCATGCTGTCAGAATACTGTGTTAAACGATCATTCAATATAGATGTAAACAACTTCCCCATACAACTCAATAGTGTGATGTCTCTATAGTTATTAGGGTCGCGAGCATCACCTTTGTTCTTATACAGCGGTACAATTGTAACAGTGAGCCATTCGACCGGGAAAACGCCACTGTCTAAGAATTTATTAAATAGTTTTAAATACAAAGGGCAAAGCACATCTTGCGTGCACTTGATATACTCACTTAATATCATGTCATTTCCAGGACTCTTATTGTTCTTTAATTTGTTGATATTCTTTTTTATTTCATCTGCAGCTATAGGATCATTTAATATAGGTGTAGCGTCACGACTAACTTCATACACAATGTTTTCGTCTTCATAATCCACATCGTCACTGTCTAGTAACTTGAAATGTTCGTAGAAGTCATTCAGCTGTATTGGTATCTCGTTATTTTTCTTATTTGCCTTTAATATTTTCCAGTATGATTTGGAGTCTTTAGTTTTTAATTCTCTCAGTTATTTTCAAGGTGTCAGTTTTCTCTTTATTTCTTATTCTTTTAATTTCTTTTTTATATTTATTGCTTTTTTCAATCATACTGTTGCAGTTTATATTACTTTTATTTAGATTATATCTGTGTTTAGCTTTATGATATTCTTTTCTACACTTCCAGCTCTTATTGTCATATCCTTTCAGACTAGCATTGTTACTCATTTTTATGTACTTTTTACTTTCAAACTTAGGAAACACTTTTTTGGCAGGATCAACTAGGATATGCTTAATGTCTATGCTTATGTCATTAACAGACAACTCATTCGCCCTTACAAGTAACTCGTTCACTGTATTTGCATCAATATTTCTGACGTAATCACCTTGTTTTTCTACCCGCCACTTTCCAGGCGTATCACACGAAGCACTGTTCACTCGCTCGTGCGTTGTTGCTGTTGTCGACCTTGGCAATACATTAAATTTTAACTGTGTATGCAACCCACAATGAAGATCGGAGTATAGTGCATCAAAATTCAAAACCTTAAATTGTGTGACATAACACATTAACAGAGGAGATCCAATAACACAGTTAACCGTTGTGTTGTGAGTAGTAGTAACGCGTCCAACCCCACAGTCATCACCCATCCTCCCATTAAAAATAAATACATCATTATTTTCACAATTTTCAATTAACTTCCTACCGTATGATTCTCTATCACTAGTTACATCCTTATTCCATCTAACTACAGAAAACCCGAGAGAATTTAAATCTGTGTAAATGTCCCTAACAATCCCAACAAGTTCGCCACTGTGACCATCGTTTGTCTCCACGTAATCCCTCATCGTTCCCGTATGAGCATTATAGTCTCCACACAACAAATTATGGTAATCATTATTGGTGTGATTAAGCAGCATGTCATCCATTTCTTCAAAGTGTTCAGGTTTACCGTACCTTGAATGAGGAGGAGGTATGTGCACAGCTGTAACTATCAGATCCTTGTCTTGGTTCACACTTCTACCATCTATCGTAATTGACAACAGCGTATCATATGTATTTTTTCATTTCTATTTTTTCATTTCCTTCCACTTAAAATAAGCATCTTTCTTAATAACAATTGCCAACCGACCAGACTTATATCTACACATTTCATATATATTTTTGTATACAATATCAAATCCCATAGCATCCGTTTTTTCCCTTACATTACCCATGTCAACATCATCACACTTAATTTCACACATACATATTATATCATACTTCATTATGAGCTCATTAAATTCCTTCAATAGGAGCTTAGATTTAATCCCACATACATTGACAGAGTATATTAATTGTGCATATTTGTTGTTTATAAGACATACTTTGGCATGGCATTACCTGTCTTATTGGTGCAGAGTCGTGCATAGATGTAGTGTTGAGCGTGCGTTCAGTATTATGCCTGCTTGCAGTATTATTGTGCACTAGTGTAGTATTGTTAGTGATGTGCGTGCGTACAGAGCTATGAGTAAGTGTAGTGTGACATGTATTTGTGTTAACAAGGCTAAAACAAGGACGATGCTGCACTCCTTCGACTCCCTATTCAGCGATTAAATGATCCAGCTTCAGGAGTTTCCAACCAGGTGTCTCGACTCCTACTTTACCGAGGTCTTCAGGGCTGTCAATGTACATGGGCCTCTCCCTGCCCGTGAACCACGTTATTATCCTTCCATCTCTTGTTGTTACATTCTTCACCACTCCTTGTTCCTTCACCATTTTCAATAACATGGCTCTTAGTGGTGTCAAATCTTCATTGATGAATATCTTCCTGTTTTTTTTGTATTCTTTTTTCTTCTTAAGGATCTCATTCCTCTTCTTCCGGTGACAAGAGTCGTACAATGACTGTTTCATTACGGTTTCCTAATATACCCAGCCGATGTGCGATGGAGATGTCATTTTGGGTAATCTTTACTCCCATGTCATCAGCAAGTTCTATCACTTTTGCTTCCAACACGTCCTCGTTCTCATCCGCATCCTCTTCTAAACCAAATATACGCAAGTTGTTCCTGCGTGTAAATTTGCTCTAGCGTATCGTTCTCGTATCTATTCACCAAACAGTTCCTTTCTGCATTAGCCGTCTTTACAGATAGTTTATCAACAATATCCTTGACAGCGTTGGCCACAGCTGTAGATACTGCGACAGTTATAATATTGGCTAGTCCCGGCATGATGAGTGAAGCAACTTCCTTAGCCGATTTTGCCATTCCTCTGGTCTCACGGCCTTCTGTTATATTACTCAGCTCTTCTTCTACCTTCTCTCTAACCATCTCCTGCAGATCTTGACCAGTGCTAGTAGACAACATACCTTATAGCACTGCGTGTTGATAATGGTCAAGGGTAGTGCGCTGATGTATCCAACTGGCACGTGATGGCGTAGGAAAGGTGATTTGGTATTTAAGTGTTATCCTTGTTCTTTTCCAAATGTTGCTTTAATAATTATACACCAAAATCACTTATCCACTTATCAATGTTGCCGGCAGACACTGTCTACAATAATTTGTTGAATGTATAATAACGCTGTATAGTAGCTTATCAGGAGCTGTTCCAGGTGCGTCCGCTCTCTGCTAAGTCTGTGTGTGTGTGTGTGTGTGTGTGTGTGTGTGTGTGTTTGTTTGTAGTGGTGGAGTTTGCACAGCCAATAAAATGTTTGCAGTGGTTTTGGTTTTGGTGAGGCTGGTACAGGTAGTGGTGGTGGTGGTGGTGGTGGTGGTGGTGGTGCTGGTGGTAGGTTGTATTGGGTGGTGGTAGGTGACTTAAAGCTGGTAGTAAAATGTTTCAGTAGCTTCCTGGTTATAGCTTTGTAAGTCATTAATAAAGGCAGTTGTGAAACCATTACAACACATAATAGGATGGTGACGAAATTGTGATGGTGTTAGTGGTGATGCAGGATATGATGATGATAATGGTGGTGGTGGTGATTATGGTGAAGTGCTAATGATTGTGATGAAGTGGTGGTAGTGGTGATGTTTGTAGTGGTAGTGCTAGTGGTGGTAGTGGTGATTATGGTGAAGGAGTAGTGATATTGATGATGATGGACTGAGTGGAGGTTGGTGAGTTAGATAATATTGATGGTGAGGTGTTGGTGGTGGTGGTGGTGGTGGTGGTGGTTGTGGTGGTTGTGGTGGTGGTGGTGAAGAGAGTAATTGTAAGTGGATTTAGAGGAAGAGGAGGAGATGGTAGTAGTGGTGAAGGTGGTGGTGAT
>JAXIVD010007744.1:2500-5000 GCA_036785275.1 Cancer borealis
TTCCATATCATATAACAATCCTGTATGTCATTTAACTACTTCAGTGCACACAATTAATCTCATATAACACGCATAATTTACAACAAAATCAAGTTACGTTGATCGATAGCCATCCTGATATTTGACAGAACAATACAAAACACAAAACAACATACCACACATACCACACCACACCACACCACACCACACCACACCACACCACACCACACCATCTAAGCCTAATAATCCTGGGTTGCACTTGGTCTGCCTTACATAACTTCACCTTGTACTTAGGATCCTATTGAGAGTTCATGAAACCACGAGCTGCCGTCTGCATTCTGTGTATGTCCCTGTCTACTTTCTCTGTATCTGTTTGCTTTATGTGTGTGTCTGTCTATTTTCTGTCTGTGTGTGTGTGTCTGTCTACTTTCTGTGTGTGTTTATGTTAACTTTTCCTGCATGGATATCAGCATTACAACTTGATGACCGTAAAGGCGATTCTATGGAGTAAGTACATTGTTAAACATCTATAGCAGTTGTTTATGTCTGACTATTCCTCTGTAGCATCATTAAAGGCTGCTTGCTGTGCTATAGTCTGGAATAATAGCGACCTTATCGACCTTATCAGTAAAGGTTATTGTACCTTGGCCATGCATAATAAAACGTTAATAAAGGCTACTCATCTTTTCATAGTTAAGAAAATTGGTCTTAATTCACGTATCATTAAAGATTGTTTTTATATCATAGCAAAGGCAATTGGCGTTTAATGACTTAATGTATTTTCATTATCCTGTTTTGAGCACTATTGCTGATCCGTGGTAAGGACAGTACGTGTTTCCTCTTCGTGAACTGTGACCTATTTTATGTATTGTGTGTGTGTGTGTGTGTGTGTGTTTGTGTGTGTGTGTGTGTGTGTGTGTGTGTGTGTGTGTGTGTGTGTGTGTGTGTGTGTGTGTGTGTGTGTGTGTGTGTTTCTCCATAACTCGAGAGTGCCTAAGTGAGTTCCCATCAAACTTAATCCAATTATCTGGCGACTAGCGGTTTCATCTGATTACCTTCTGGGAGCGATTTGCGAGGAAATTGAGAGAGAGAGAGAGAGAGAGAGAGAGAGAGAGAGAGAGAGAGAGAGAGAGAGAGAGAGAGAGAGAGAGAGAGAGAGAGAGAGAGAGAGAGAGAGAGAGAGAGAGAGAGATTAAATAGATACATCCACGGCCTTCCTACTTCAGAAACATGCCACTGCTGGTCTGCAAGTAAATGGAACTAAGATTTGTTGCACGCGGCCTCACAAAACTGTACAACAATCCGTGTTTCACTTTTTCGTTTTCCTCGATTTTTGTAAAAGTAAACCATCAGTTGTGGAAGAAAAGGCTCCATATATATTTTTTTTTCCTCAAAACACACACACACACACACACACACACACCCACACACACACACACCCACACACACACACACACACACACACACACACACACACACACACACACACACACACACACACACACACACACACACACACCAAGGAATTATTTTTATATCATCTATTTCCTTAACTTTCACCAGAACTCTTTGTGGGTGAAAAGTAATAAATAAAATAATAAATAATAAACTAAAATAAATAATAATAATAGTAACAAAATATTTAACATTTACCACCGGGTCAAAAAAAAGCTCTTTGATGATCTTTTATTTTCTATCTTTATAACGAGGTTTATCTAGCGGAACTCTTGGCTTTGATTGGCTTCCAGATTGACGAGAAGCATGTATATATAACACGTACTGGAAGGTTATATTTGACATCAGCTCCTTCGTGTTCCCTTTGGTGTGGCCTCGAGAGTGTGCCGGTAATGTAAAATTGATAAGCTAAGGAGAGAGGGAAGTCAGTCTTGTATTTGAGGTGAGGTAGATAGGATGGTGTGATTATTCTACCCTTTTTACTTTTTATATATTATATATATTTATTTATCTATCAATCTATTTACCAAGTCTTCTTTCTCATCCTCTTTTTTTTCTCTTTCTTTTTCTTCTTTCTTATTTTTCATATACAAATTTTCCTCCTTCTTCTTCTTCTTCTTCTTCTTCTTCTTCTTCTTCTTCTTCTGCTTCTGCTTCTGCTTCTGCTTCTGCTTCTTCTTCTTCTTCTTCTTCTTCTTCTTCTTCTTCTTCTTCTTCTTCTTCTTCTTCTTCTTCTTCTTCTTCTTCTTCTTCTTCTTCTTCTTCTTCTTCTTCTTCTTCTTCTTCTTCTTCTTCTTCTTCTTCTTCTTCTTCTTCTTCTTCTTCTTCTTCTTCTTCTTCTTCTTCTTCTTCTTCTTCTTCTTCTTCTTCTCTATTATTATCATTAGTATTATCATGATGCTCTTCCTTACTTACCATTTCCTTCCTACATTCATTTGTTTTTGTTCGTGCGAGAAGGACTGAGAGAGACAAGAAGAAGTAGGAAGAAGGGGAGGAGGAAAAGGAGGAGAGAAGGACAGAGGAGGAAGAGCGAGAGCAAAGGATAGATACAGAGAAGGGAAAAATG
>JAXIVD010007744.1:10000-12500 GCA_036785275.1 Cancer borealis
CTGTCTGTGTTGTAGAAAATGATGAAAAGAAGCGATCATTATCACTAAAGATTAAAACAAAAAAAAATATCTAACTTGTGGGAAGAAATGTTTCACAGCAGCTCATGTTCCTGGATCTAAATGATGGCAAATTGAGAGCAAGTGTGTCTGTGGGAAATTTGTTATATATATCTTTTTTCTTTTTCCTTTTTCATCTTGAGTATTGCATCCTCTCTGGTGAATTGGCGCGTCGCTCCCGGCCACGAGGGAAATCAGAAAATGTTGACTGATGGCTCTGCGATCGTCTCAAGGCATTTATTGACGCATCACACTTCGTCCGGCGCTGGCAGTGTTGTCTCCCGTGATGCCTGTCGGAAGGAGAGGAAGACAGGAACGGAGGAGAGGATTAGGAATGAGTATTTAGACAGCAGAGATGAGGACGTTAAGGAAGGAGAGAAGAGGAAGGTAGGAAGGAAGAGAGAATTAGGAATGGGTATTTAAACAGGAAGGACACAATGTTGAGGAAGGAAAGAGGAAGGAATTGGTGTGTAAAGGCTTGGGGTGAGAGACAAGGCTTCACATAACTCAACTGTAATTAACTCCTGTACCAAGATACCGTGTGATCTCACCTTGTATTTTACCTTTACCTGTGTGTACGACGCACACACACACACACACACACACACACACACACACACACACACACACACACACACACACACACACACAACACACACACACACACACACACACACACGGATCAGTGGTTCACGTCCCCGCCTTCCCCCGGCAAGGCGTGGGTTCGAACCCTGCTCAGGTCGCTAAGTATTTTTTCACTGATAGAGAGAGGAATTGGTAATGGCTGACGATCACGAGTCCAGCGCGTTGTCCTCCAGACCATGGTGATTAACACACTAAGATTCTATCAGCTGTTGTTTCGTACGGTGTTTAATTACACTTCAGCGTAAACAAGTTCATCTTATATTTCATCATCAAATTAACTGACCGAAAACAAAATTTAATATCCCGAGAATGATTTCTGCGGCCTTAATTAAGTTTGATAATTACTCCATAAATCCGTAAAACCCTCACGTGCTTACTGGCTCTCGTAAATTATGTCGTAAATTTTCTTTAAAGCTAAACGTGAGATAATTTCAATAAGTAGCACAATTGTTTTCTTCTTTTAATTGTGAATCTGAGACAATAATTGTTATTAGTGCAGTAACCATGACGGTGATCGGTGGTGGTGATGAAGGGGGAGATGGTGTGGGCGGGCTGAGGGGTGGGCGGGCTGAGAGTGGGCCGTGGGTGCCTCCCTGCCGTGCACCGCCCCGAACTGTGCCACGCTAATTAAAAGCGATTTAATACCGAAACTGAAAAAATCGCTGCATTATCCTCTAAACCTAACCCCCCTTCCTACATTTCCCCTCCCCTCCTCTTCCCTTCCTCCTTCCTCCTCCCCCCTCTCCTACCTCCCTCTGCAGTCAGCTGAGTAAGGTAGTTATCAATACCGTTACGGCCTGGAATTAAAACAAAGTAATAATGGGGATGCAGATGTAATTACTGCTACAGGTTAAAAGTTATCCTGTAATGGGATAGACAATATAGGGTGTTCTCTCTCTCTCTCTCCTCTCTCTCATCTCTCCTCTCTCTCTCTCTCTCTCTCTCTCTCTCTCTCTCTCTCTCTCTTTCCTCTCTCTCTCTCTCTCTCATCTCTCTCTCTCTCTCTCTCTCACTACATCAGGCACTATCGTAAGGGTGCCTGCCTGTGCCTGTCCTTGAGATCAGCTTCTTGCCATAACTTGGGGTCGTTTTACCCCTCGTGGCGGGAACTTGTGATGCCGCAGGTCGTCTGTGGTGCTATCGGGTGGTGGGGGAGGCGCGCCGGAGGTCTCGTGATCCTTCTGGAGCCGCGGGTGAAGTCCAGGAGGGCGGAGAATAGCAAAGTAGACAGGACTCAGGAAAGGCTCGCGCGCGTGTGTGTATGTGTGGTGTGTGTGTGTGTGTGTGTGTGTGTGTGTGTGTGTGTGTGTGTGTGTGTGTGTGTGTGTGTGTGGTGTGTGTGTGTGTGGTGTGTGGCTCATTGTGGTGCATTGTGTAGGCCTGGTGTGACTTCTGGAAAGACACACGACCCTTCCCAACTCGACAAGGCAGAAGGGATTTATGTCGTGGAGACGTTGACAGAACACAGGCACTTGGCAAGCAGAGAGGGGAAAGCCATTTCTTACACTGAATTTTATGGCTCAAAGTCACTAGGAGCCATGAATCGATTATATGCAGGGTCGTTGTGGGCGTCAGAAAGCACTTGGAGGCTGGGGCTTAGAGATGCAGGGAAGCGTGAAGAGAAACTGGAGGGATTGGAGGCTCGTTGTAGAGGAAGGGAGTAAGGGGCAGAGGGGAGAGTGGAGCGGTTAGAGGCGGGAGGCGTGAAGAGAATGTTTGTTGGAGGAAGTGGTGTGTGGCGTCGCGGGGTTCGTTATAGGCAACTCACGCGAGGCAGGGATGGTATGCCGTGCCTCTG
>JAXIVD010007744.1:17500-19279 GCA_036785275.1 Cancer borealis
TGGAACATGAAAATCCTTTGTAACACGGAACACGCGAGTAGGACGAGACAAAAGTGGACGAGTGGAAGCAGATCAGTGAGGTGGTGCTTCAGATCCACATTGAAACGCTTGCCTGCTTCCCTTTGTGAGCGTGGAGTGAGTAGTGGAGCATCGCGTCCGAGTTTTCCATTACGCTGTAGCTTTGCACGTGAGCTTTGTGGCGAGAAAAATGAGTTGCGATTCTTGTCATGAAACTATACACAGCACGACAATAAATATCCACACCAGCCGTGCAATAAATACAAGCAATATCTCAACGTTACTGCAAATGTCTGCCTGACTTGCTGTAAAACTCTCTGCCACACGCACGGAATATAAATAGAAACAAAAGCAGATCTAAATTCGCAAGATTATAACTACGAATTATTTTCAAAACATTTCGCATTAACAATCATCACCAAGTAGATTAACGCATTTCAATGTTTTTTTCTTCTTTTGTTTGTGTGTGAAAGAACGATACTTTATACCTATGAAACAAAAAATTAAAAGCTGTAATTATGAGGAATTATATCCATTAACAACACATTAAATATAATAATAATAATGAAAAAAGTATTATCTCTCAGTTACATGGAATGAGAAAAAAAATATGAAAAGTTAGAATCATTAAGAAAATAAAATTGAAAATTAAAATTATTGAGAAGAAAATATTGAAAGTAAAAATCATGAAGAAAAAAATATTGATAGTTAGAATCATGCTGGAACATTATTAGACGAAATACTAATTACAATCCTTAGAATCCTTTGTAAATAAGCTTTAAACGATCGGATCAACACAGTGTTACACAAAGGAACTCTCACCTGAATCTATATATCTATTTTAAGTGCCTATTTATCTATCAACTTACCTATAATTATTCGTTAATCAACTTTATTACTTGTTTATCTCACTCTTTCTTTATCTATTAATCTATCCACTCATCATTATTCGTGTATCTATTTTCATACCTGTTTATCTATCAATCAGTTTAGTATATATCTATCTATCTATCAAATGACCTTTAACCTTGACTAAAGAGGCTGCGTCGACACCTTTATGTAGATTCTCGGCTGTTCAAAAAAATAATAAAAAAGGGGAAAGGGGAAGGGTGAGCCTGGGTGAAATTATGCTTTTGTTTCACTTAGACTTAATTAATGAGCTGATGAGCGCTGCAAGGTGAGTGATGGACTCTGTGTGTGTGTGTGGTGTGTGTGTGTGTGTGTGTGTGTGTGTGTGTGTCTGTGTGTGTCTGTGTATGCGTTACCCTTGACTCAATGTGATGCTCTCCTCTCTCATTATCTCTCTCTCTCGCTCTCTCTCTCTCTCTCTCTCTCTCTCTCTCTCTCTCTCTCTCTCTCTCTCTCTCTCTCTCTCTCTCTCTCTCTCTCTCTCTCTCTCTCTCTGCCTCTAATACTCTTAGTAGTCAAGGGGACACGCACTGGAGAGAGAGAAGAGTGGAAAGAGGGGAGGGAGGGAGAGGAGGAAGAGTAAATAAGAGGATTGTAACAGTGAGAGAAGAAGAGGAAGAGGCAGGGAGAGAGGGAGAGGGACGTGGGTGTAAGACAGACTCGTTAGGGAGAGAGACCGGAGAGAAAAGCAAACAAGAGAGAGAGAGAGAGAGAGAGAGAGAGAGAGAGAGAGAGAGAGAGAGAGAGAGAGAGAGAGAGAGAGAGGTAGAGTTCATTACAATAGACTGTAGGTTCGTTGATACGGAGGAAAGATGAGAGAGAGAGAGAAAGGGAGATGTTAGGAAATGGAAG
>JAXIVD010007745.1:0-19278 GCA_036785275.1 Cancer borealis
GTATGAGCGTCTGTTCCTCCAGCCGCCTGAACTCCTGCTGCACCTCCTCAGGGTCGTACTGCTGCAGCCCGGCGAGGATCTTGGAGGGAGGCTTACACTCCCCCTGCTCGGCCTCCATCCCATCTGTACTCACCTGTCACAACCAAACAATTACACTATTACTTGAAACAGGAAGTGGTTATCAACACCAATTACAACATAATGAACAATGAATCGTCTTTTAATTCAGTTCTACAAAAAAAGATGACTGGCTGGTAATGTATTGAGGAATGATTATTAAGTTGTTATTTTACTGGAAGATTTATATAAAGTTTAGTGTTTGGGTGAATTCAAGATGGAATAAAAATATCAACAAAAATATTGTTGAATTCAAGGGACAAAGGTTATATTAAGGGTTGAATTCAAGGGTAGAAAGGTTATCCCACTCACCCTTCTGTACATAGAGGTGTTTGGAGAGTCTGTGTTACTCTGCCTCCTGGAAAAAAAAAAAGTATAAAATATATCAATTACTACAGAAGAAAAAAGAACAAAATCAAAATACAAAACCAAATAAGAATAATAATATAACTCAAGTAGTCTTTTCCTAAATCATAAATCCTTATATATTTTGGAGAAAAGAAAGAGAGAGAGAGAGACGGACAGACAGAGAGACTCGTATTACAAACACCACCACCACAAATAATAATAGTAATAATAATAATAATAACTTACCCTGAAGCCTCGACGGTCTGAAGGGACACCAAATCAGCCATATTAAACATTTCCGTCTCACTTGTTTAACACACACACGCAAACGCACTCTATTTCCTCTACACAAGTTTAATTAAAAATATCACGTCTTTTAACACCAGACAAGACACAAGGAGACAATAAAATGTACTACGTCTCCACAGAACAGAAGCTGACCAACGAGTGAGAGTTGACCTGTGTGTAATCTTAGACGATCTACATCCACCTAACTCCGCCCACCTCTTCTCCACCAATCTCTCTCCTCTCTCCGGTTAAGCTCTGCCCACCTCTCTCTTCCTCTAAGCTCCGCCCACCTACCCTCCTTCCCTCTCAATCCTCCTCGACCTGATCTGTGACCTAGATTATGTTCCCGTAATGACCCTTTTCCTGTCATTAGAGGTTAAGGATTAGCGGCCCGACCTGATTTATGACCTGAGAAAGCTCTCTCTCTCTCTCTCTCTCTAAACCCTATTCCATTTCTATTTTACTATCTATTTATCTTTTTTTTTATTTCCTCCAATCGTGAAAAAAGAAAAAGAAAAAAGGAATGCAATAACTAATACTGATTTCCTCATTTCTCTCTATTCCTGTCTTCGTTAATTTGACATCAGGTGTAGAATTAGGAAGAAAAAAAACTATAATGATATAATTAACGTTACTACATCTCTCCTCAAATATGTTACTACTAAAGAAAAATTAATAAGAGTTAAATGTAAGAAAGGAATAATGACCCACACACACACACACACACACACACACACACACACACACCTGCATTCTGGAGGATTAACCTGACCTGACCTTACCTTACCTGACAACAACACGCCCTGTAATTAACTCATATTACCTGTCTAGCACTTCCTTCCTTTCATTAACTAACAAATATTCAGTAATTTAGTGCATTATTATTTTTTTTATACCATTACGTCTATGTGTAAAATAATACTGGATAAGCTAATTACTGTCATTAATTTAAACTTCCTTAATTAACACTCAGTAATTTAATAACATATAATCTTTGATGCCTGTTACTACTACTGTTTCATTATCTAATTTAACTCATTATATTTTAGCAGTAGTAAGCAACAACACACTCACTCTCACTTTCACTCACACACACTCTCACACACACACACACACACACACACATACACACACACGGGGCTTTAATTTCATCTATATGTATACCCTTTGTAACCCTTCACTGTACTTATAAAGGCAATGATACACACTTACACAAGGACTAACAGATCTGAATAGTAGTATATGTTATAATTCCGCGCCCGGCTGGGCGCGGGCGGCGATCAGCCCTTCACTACCACACCCTCTAATCCCTCGTCTCACACCTGCTTCCAAACACCACCACCACCAGCACCCCACTACCACCACCACCACCACCAAGGAATGTATTATACGAGTGGGAAACTGTCTACTCAAGAATTATATAGGTATTTTTTGATGCGGGAAATATATATACTTGAAAATATTTGCGTGTGTGTGTAAAGTTTACGAAGTTCGGTGAGTAACACGTGATAATACAATAAATAATGACTGAATTTAATTGTAGTATTTTTTTTAGTAATTTTGTGATGTGATATATATTCTAACATTCACTATAATTATTTTTTGTCTTCTAATTTATCCCGACCTTGAGTAAACTGAGAAATACCAGCGGATGAATTTAAATAAAAATAAATAAATAAATAACAATAGATCAATGCACTCACCTTGAACATTTACTCCTCTGTTTGTCAGCAGTAGTAAGCAACAACACACTCACACTCACTTTCACTCTCACCTTCACTCACACTCACTCTCACTCACTCACTCACTCACTCACTCACACACACACACACACACACACACACACACACACACACACACACACACACACACACACACACACACACTCACACACTCACACAGCTTTAATTTCATCTATATGTATACCCTTTGTAACCCTTCACTGTACTTATAAAGGCAATGATACACACTTACACAAGGACTAACTAACATATCTCAATAGTAGTATATGTTATAATTCCGTTTAATATATGTAACTAATCTCTCTCTCTCTCTCTCTCTCCACCTGTTGATCTCACTCCCCTCCCCCTTCACTACCACACCCTCTAATCTCTCGTCTCACACCTGCTTCCAACCACCACCACCACCACAATCACCACCCCCACCACCACCTCCACTACCACCACCACCACCAAGGAATGTATTATACGAGTGGGAAACTGTCTACTCAAGAATTATATAGGTATTTTTTGTGGAAAATATATATACTTGAAAATATTTGCGTGAGTGTGTAAAGTTTACGAAGTTCGGTGAGTAACACGTGATAATACAATAAATAATGACTGAATTTAATTGTAGTATTTTTTTTAGTAATTTTGTGATGTGATATATATTCTAACATTCACTATAATTATTTTTTGTCTTCTAATTTATCCCGACCTTGAGTAAACTGAGAAATACCAGCGGATGAATTTAAATAAAAATAAATAAATAAATAACAATAGATCAATACACTCACCTTGAACATTTACTCCTCTGTTTGTCAATCTGTGGATCATTTTGGTTCGAGGGATCTAAAGACTCACTCTGAAACAATAATATAAAAAAAAGCATTAATATATACTTTTTATAGCATTAGTATACATAGGAAACCTTAACACAACTAGTAAACTGAAATATCATATAATCTGATTCTTAAATACATATACTATAAGTTATCAAAAATAATATAACTTCTCGCTCATCATAGTTAATAATACATAATACTTCTTAACTTTACTATTTAATTCTATACCTTAACTGGTCCTCATTACAATTAATACACAATACTTATTTACTTTATACAACTTTTTTGTGTCCTCGTTACAATCAACACAATATATTTTTTTTTACTTTACTACTGTCTGCTGTTCTCATTACAATTAATATACGCAATACCTCTTTACATTATAGTTTTATTTACTGTGTGTGTGTGTGTGTGTGTGTGTGTGTGTGTGTGTGTGTGTGTGTGTGTGTGTGTGGTATTAACAGCCTAACCCACCTGGCTCCTGCTCCGCCGTGACTTCACCCTTGTGTAAAGGTCGCCCTCAAGATGCAGTTCACCGTTTTCTAAGTCTTCAAAAAATTTCCTTTCCTGTGATCGTCTGAAAGTGGAAAAAAAAAAATTTTTTCTTCTTTCTATGGCACTATCTTGAACACACACACAAACACACACACACACACACACACACAGACACACACACACACACACATACAAATACCACTAAATAAAAAAATAAAAAAAACAGCCTAACTTATACCGAGTAATAAAAAATAAAGATAAATAAAAAGATATGCAAAAAGATTAATAAGTAAGTCTAAAAGAAAAGGAATAATTTGATGAATAAAGGAAGGAGGAGGAGGAGGAGGAGGAGGAGGAGGAGGAGGAGGAGGAGGAGGAGGAGGAGGAGGAGGAGGAGGAGGAGGAGGAGGAGGAGGAGGAGGAGGAGGAGGAGGAGGAGGAGGAGGAGGAGGAGGAGGAGGAGGAGGAGGAGGAGGAGGAGGAGGAGGAGGAGGAGGAGGATTAGCAAGAGGATTAAAGAGCCATCCTTACCTGACTTGGTCAGGGTCTTCCTCTGCTACAACTGCCAACGCCTCCACCTCCTTCTTATTACACTTGACTCTCCTGGTTCTCTTCTGCCTCGTGTACTCCTCTATCTTGTCCTGAGCGTGGGCAAGCATCGCCTCAGTCTCCCACGTGAACTCCTTCTCGTATCCTTTCCATATCACCTTGTAGAATGTGTGGGACTGTAAGGATATAAGAATATAAGGAAGCTATAACATGCCTAAGAGTGTACACGTGGTAGTTTGTTACTCAATTACTCACTTATTACCTATCTATATCCACCTCTCATCCCCATCCATTAAGCCGTCTAGTCTTCTTTTAAAACTCCCTATCGTCTGTGCACTAACTACCTGCTGACTGACTGTTCTAATCATCCAGCACCCTATTTGTAAGCCAATCTAGGCCTATCTCTTTTTATAAATGTTTAAGTTACCCATACTGATTACAAGATGAATGTGTGTTATATAAGCAAATTACATGGAGTGTAAAGTTTGCTTATAATATTTAGGTTCTTCAAGTATTGACACGAGTTAAATGTAAGTGAGAAATTGGGTGTTTTTAGTTTATTTTGGCGTATAGTCTATAATTTGCAAGGTGTGTACAACACTATTAATTATTGTCCTTATTTTGATATAGATATACATGCAGTCTAGTAAAGGATGATGTAATGGTAAAAAAATAAATAAACACACACACATACACACACTATCCCCTCACACCACACACACACACACACTATCCCCTCACACCACACACACACACATTATCCCCTCACACCAAACACACAGACACTCACATTAACGATATTTTTCTTCTTCAGCCTCTTCATTGTAATCCGTTCAATATGGTCACTTAGAATATTGACATGACGAGTTTCAGCCTCCGTTGGGACCACACCGAGGGCCTGCAGCTCACGAACTTTCTGGGGATAAGACAACAACACAATACCACAATATATAACCTACCCTAACCTAATAATAATAATAATAATATGAGTATTAATCACCTCCACTTTCTCTCCCCTTCTATATAAGAACATAAGGATATAATAAAGCTACAAAAGGCTCGGAAGCCAGCACTAGGTAGTTCCTGTTACTCCAATACTCCCTTATTACCTACACCCACCTCTCATCCCCATCCATAAAGCCGTCTAGTCTCCTTTCATAGCTAAAATCTATCATTTTGGTCATCCTTCTCTGCACTGACTAACAAAATTAATCTATCACTAACTCCTCATTTATTCTTCCCTATAACTAAGTGTGAATGTTAGTTAATTAGTGATGTTTTTTCTATATATTCATACACACCTCTGCTTTCAAGGCTTCATAGGAGTTTCGGAAGATTTGCAAGATAGGACGACATGTATCAAAGTGTTTCTCTGGTTCCCACGAGTCATAGTTAGGTGCGTAGCCTTGCCAGCGGACGCGATGCAGCTCCTGCTCCTTACCATTCTCCTGCAAGATTAAGTTAGGTTATATAAGGCTAGGTTAGGTTAATATAGATCATGTAAGATCATTTTCCCTCCTTCCCATTCTCCTGCAAGGTTAGGTTAGGTCATGTAAGGTCAGGTTAGGTTAATATAGGTCATGCAAGATCATTTTCCCTACTCCCCATTCTCTGCAAAGTTAATATAGGTCATGTAAGGTCATTTTCCTCCCCATTCTTCTGCAAAGTTAATATAGGTAATGTAAGGTCACTTTTCCTACTCCCCATTCTCCTGCCAAGTTAATATAGGTCATGTAAGGTCATTTTTCCTCCCTATTCTTCTACAAAGTCATTATAGGTCATGTGAGGTCATTTATCCTACTCCCCATTCACCTGCAAAGTTGCTATAGGTCAGGTAAGGTCATTTTTCTCTATATTCTGGTCCTCTGTACATGGCTATTCTATATAACATTGAAAATATAATACAAAAAATATGATAAAAGAAATGTAATACAAAAATATATACAAAACTTACACCTTGGATCCAACGAATGTCAAGGATTTTTTCTAAGTGATATATTTCAGTGTCATTGTTGTCTTCTTCACTGCTGCTGCTGCTACCACTACCGCTACTATTGCTACTGCTATTACTACTACTACTACTGCTACCACTACTGCTACTGCTACTGCTACTCCTACCACTATTACTGCTGGTTGGAGACATTGGGGTCACATCTATGCCTGCCATCGCCATTTTCCTGCAATCAAACATAACACTTCTCAGAGGCAGAAAAATATATATTAATGAAATTAATTAATTAATATGAAATCATCCTCCAACAAACCCACTAACCTAACCTAACCTAACACCTATATACTCAAGATTACGGTTTAAAATACTTTATAACGCTCAAGACAATCACAAACATTTATTTTCCTATTATGCTATTCAATTGGTATTATATTGCTATTTAAACTAAACCAAACTGATAATTTACTTCAGTTTCATTACTCTTAATAACCTGAAATTTATCTACGTATTAATATATTACTATTTAAACTAAACTTTTATTTTACTCAGTTTCATTACTCTTAATAACGTGGATGTAATCTATCATAAGTATTTCAGTTCGTTATTAATTGTAATATACACTGTTTAAATCTACTATTGCAGTACTTCACCCGCATTATGCACTATTAATAAGCTTGAGTAAAGGTTTAGTGTACCAGGTGATAATACTTAATGAAAACTTAATAAATGTTGTATTAAGAGCTTATGCATGTTGTTTAGATTAAAAAAAAGGCCTTACTTACAGGTCCGGCAGCCAACGTGCCTAACTTTTGGGGGATAAAATATAAAAAGCTTATATAACCGAATCAAACCTAACCTAACCAAACGTAACATAACATATCTTCATAGTGTTCCTTTATAGATACGGTAGTTGCCTAACCTTTGGGTAAAAAGCTTATATAACCGAACCTAACATATAATAATCAATCTAACATAACTTGAAACATGCTTTACCAGCTAAATAATAAGGCACAGGCCGTACGAATAACAGATGACAACGCGGTACCACTGCTGTATCTCTATGAACACTTCGAAAAATAAATTACGTAGTTGGTGACAATCATAATAACCATGAATAAACGAGTATCAGGTGGAAATACACATTAAAAACACAATACATACTGTACTAAGAGCCTATGCATGTAGTTTAAATAAAATAAATAATACATAGATGCAGTGAAAGTAATAATAAACGTAAAATAAACTTGATGTTCCTTGATGTCTCTCTCTCTTCCCCACGTCCACCATTACCCGACACCTCACCTCAACTTATCTTAGCTAATATCTTTCACCACACTCATCCTACCCAACCATAACCCTTCCCATACACACATACAATACATGACTAGTTCATACATACACTCAGTTAAGGTATAGAAGCTGTATACACGATTATAATTACACGTGGTTAGGTTAGAGCAGCTGTAGTAAAATGTCTCTCTTACGTTAATGTTATTTCCCTCTCATTACTCTGGTTTATCTCCTCTGTGTATGTCCTTAAGTGTTAAGTAAGACATCAGAAACACACTATTTCGCTAAGAACAAGGTTAGGTTAAAATTTTGGTGAGCTAATAATATTTAAGATCAACGAAAAGATACAGAGAGGACATAATTAATATAAATGTTTCCTTCTACTAATACTTTGATTAATGATAAGGTTTAATATTTACCAATGGTGGAAGGTGGAAGGTGGAAGGTGGAAGATCTTTGTGGAGTTCAGAAAAGAGGGTAATGGCCGCCCTCCTTCCCGTCTGTTCAGAAGAGGTAGACGACATGACGTCAAGACGAAGAGGAGAAGGCGGCAGTGCGCACTGCGCAGGCGTCAACTTCATCCCATGTTCTTATTAAACTCATTTCTTTATTATATTATATTGTTTTCATGCAATTATTTTCTATATTCAAGTTTTAATATAATTTAATTAAGAGTCAAACATAAGGTTAAGTTTGTTTAGTTGGAATGTAGATAAAATAACGTTCGTTTTCACATTTCCTGTCTCCAAAACAGAAATATTTGACTTAAGCTGATAATTATAAGATATATTTGAGGGTAATTATAGCAATCCCACAATATATATGCTCTTTATTTTATTATACATACTATTCATCTGTATTACTTTAAATTCATTCAACATCAACTGAGAACCTTAATTTAACAATCGAACGAGTCTATAGTGTTAGTACAGTAGTTACGATCGTTACGAGGGCCTAATAGGTAGTTAGGTTATTATTATATTGAAGTGATAAGTTGTGCTGAGCTATATACACCCATTTTATCTACGTATTCAAGGCGGTTTTGATATTAATGAGTTAGAATTCTACAAAGCAATGATTTAGTGAGACACACACACACACACACACACACACACACACACACACACACACACACACACACACACACACACACACACACACACTCTCTCTCTCTCTCTCTCTCTCTCTCTCTCTCTCTCTCTCTCTCTCTCTCTCTCTCTCTCTCATTTATGTCATAATTACGGTTACAAGTCTTATATTGTTTCTCCTATTCGCCACTACACCCTCTACGATAATAAAAATAAGTTATAATAAGTATTTACCTACATCCTTGCAGTTATTCATCTATCTTTAAGAGGTTCCCACTGCAGTTTTCATCACTGTTTTCAGCTTGGTATTGATGTCACTGTACTTAGTGTCTAGTCTCTCCACGTCTCGCCTCAAGATGCTGTCCTCTTGTTCCCTGAGTTTCCTCTCGTCTCTCACCTGCCACGGAAAAGATGAGACAATGCAGTGAAATTAGAGAGATAATGGTTGATTTTTTTTTGAAGTTTTATTTTATGTTATACTTGTTTTAATTGGATCTTTGTATGGTAATGTTTTTTTTTTTATATATGTTTTTTTTTTACGTTTATTTAATTATATTTGAGGTTGAATTTTATCATTATTGGCTACTACTACTACTACTACTACTACTACTACTACTACTACTACTACTACTACTACTACTACTACTCACCCGTTCAGACAGCGAAGATTTGACTACATGTACAGCCTCTGCTAGTTTCTTCATCCCCGTCTGAGTCTCATCTACATCTTGATTAAGTTGTGCCTAAGGGAGGAAAGGTATTAATCTCTCTCTCTCTCTCTCTCTCTCTCTCTCTCTCTCTCTCTCTCTCTCTCTCTCTCTCTCTCTCTCTCTCTCTCTCTCTCTCTCTCTCTCTCTCTCTCTCTCTCTCTCTCTCTCACCAGGCTAGGCACTGTGGATGCGTTCTTCTGATTCTTTCCAACGATACGATCCACCTCATTACGCAGGTCTCTGAAGTCATCCAATCTCTCCTTCCTTTCCTGGTCCACTTTCCGGCTAAGCTTAGTGTCCACCTCCCTCACTTCCTCCTGCAGGTTAGCGATGTTTTTCGGCGTGTCCTGGGCGGGGAGAAAAGAGGAAGAGAAGGAAGGAAGAAAGGAAGGAAAGAAGGAAGAAAGGAAGGAAGAAAGGAAGGAAGGAAGGAAGGAAGGAAGGAAGAAAGATAGAGAGGAAGGAAGGATAAAAGATATGTAAAATTACTCGTGGTAGGTAGTCACATAGCATTAAAGAGACCTAGTTTACCTAAGAATAAAAAATAATAAGAAATAAATTATGAGAAGTGTAAATAATTGCTTAACTTACTAACTAATTAACCATCTAACGACCTACAGAGACAATTAAAAACTTCAATCCTTACCTGCACTTCAGTTTGTAATTTGTCGACTTGTTTCTTGAGTCTCTCTTGACTGAACACAACGGAGTCTATTTTCTGTTGCATTTTGTCTCCCATGACCGTATTCGCTTCCTGATCTTGTGCTTTATACTGGAAATATGAACGTAGGTAAGTGAGTGTGTGAAGGAGGCGCAGAAGGAAAGGAAGGAAGGGAAGGAAGGGAAGGAAGGAATGAATCAAAGAAGTGGGAATAAATGAAAGAAGGAGAGAGGAAGGGTAACTAAAGAAAATGAGTTAATCCTAATATAGTCAATGTTGTATCTTCATTTAAATAGAAGGAGGAAAAGTAGGAGAGGACGAGAAGGAAAGAGACTTAAGAATTATGAAGAAATAGGACGAAAATGAAATGAAATAAAAAAAGAAGAGAAAACAGGAAATAATAAAAACTTCAAGTCAATGATCCATAGACTCACAGACTGCAGCTTATGGTCAAGATCGTCATTATTTTGTTTCATCTTATTCTCAACGTCACTAAGTCGATGGTCCAGCTTAGCCACATCACGCGCCACTTGTTCTCGTATCCCATCAGCGTTCTCGGCTTGCATGCGGTAAATCTGAGGCCAAGAGAGACCACGAAAAGAAGAAATTGTAAAGAGAACCAATATAGTATCTCTCTTCAACAATTAAATATTCGTTAATTAGAGAAAGTATGCTTATTATTGTGTTAAACATGAATATTTAATGTATGCTGAAAGAATAACTATTGTAAAATGGAATAAAGTCTGACTCTCTCTCTCACCTCGTCGTAGTTCGTGGGTTGGACCTGTGGCTGTGTCTTCGTCTTACTCGCCTTCTTGTCCACCGTTCCCACTGCGCTCTGTAATTCCAAGATTCCCAGCCTCGCCCTGTCGTCCACGTCGTTCACTCTTCCCTCCAACACCTATGTGAGAAAGGCTTTGGTTGGTTGGTAGGAAATAAATGATTAATAGTCCTTACTACAGCGTTCCATCTCTGCATCCTAATGTATTTTTTTGAGGTCAGTGTAATTGCATTCTTTTAGTCTCAAAGCAAAGGGTAGTCTATGCAAAATCAATAGATATGTTGAATAAATAAAATTATAACGTTGGGATGAATAACTGAAGATCTAGCCAATAAATAAACATGATATAAGTTACATTTGGTGGATGAGAGGAATAACTTTACTATTATAACGAGTATCCTGACCTTAATTTCGTTTTGTCTGTCAGATATCTCAGCGGCGAGGACCTTTTCTTGTTCCATAACGTGATCCCTCATCTTAGCCTCCAGCTGTGCCATGCCTCGACCCAGCTCCACCACCCGCTGCCCCGTCCTCTCCTCGTGTTGCTGTGGAGGAGGAGGAGGAGGAGGAGAAGAAGGAGGAAGAAGAGTTACAATTAGAAAGTTATATATACGTCATGTTGTTCTTTGTTATTCAGAAAACAATGATCTGTAACTACTATTCCTATTATTCTTATTACTACTACTAATACTACTACTATTGCTTACGTCAATGTGCTTCTTCATGGCATCAACACTGTGTTCTCCGTTCAACTTCGCCTCCCGTATCTTCGCCTCCACCTTCTCCTGCAGCTCCTTCTCCTCCTGCGTGCGTCTTTTGTTTTCCTTCACTAGGGTACTTTCGATTACTGTCAGTTTATTCACAGTGTCGTCTCTTAGCTTCGCCTCCCTGTGTATTTATAGTATTGATTAAAGTTGATATTAAGTTAATTTAGATACTGACAACTTTATTCAGTTCAATTAATTAAGCTCGTATTTGAAGATTTTTTTTTTTTTAGTTAAGAATCGGTGGATAAATATTTTTTTTTATGTATTTGTTAAGAGAACTATGATTATATACACGTTATGAAATCTTATATACAAAAGTTATATATGAATTTCTGAGTGAGTGAAAGTTGAATATATGAGTTTAGTATTGTTTTTTAGGCTTTGTATATAAGTCAAAAGTGTGAAATGATCACTCTCTCTCTCTCTCTCTCTCTCTCTCTCTCTCTCTCTCTCTCTCTCTCTCTCTCTCTCTCTCTCTCTCTCTCTCTCTCTCTCTCAATTACTCACTTCTCGTCAATCTTCCTCGACAAGTCCTTAGCCACAGAAGACACCTCCATTAGAATCCTCTGCTTCTCGCTGGCACTGAATCCTGCACTCAGTTCCTTCATCTTATCATCGAACTCTCTCATCTCCTTGTCCTTCTCCACCTTGCTGCTGCCGTAGTCCTCCAGCAACTCATTCATCCTGTAGGAGTAGCAGAAGAGAGAGAGAGAGAGAGAGAGAGAGAGAGAGAGAGAGAGAGAGAGAGAGAGAGAGAGAGAGAGAGAGAGAGAGAGAGAGAGAGAGAGAGAGGAAGGAAAAATTGGTTTATGACACGCACGTGGAAATGATAGTTTAAGGCAAAGAACTTAAACTACTACTACTATTACTAAGGCGTTGACTCTGCCTACCTCATGTTCACTTCTGTCTCCACTCTCTCCCTCTTCTTGGCTTCCAGGTTGAGACGTTGTGTTAAGTCCTGGACAGTGGCGTTCATCTGAATCAACCTGTGAGAGAGAGAGAGAGAGAGAGAGAGAGGGGGGGAGGGGAAGAGAACGTTTTGATATCGTAATATTTCGTTAACTTTCTCACTGTTTTTTATTCCCACCAAAATCAATAAATAAACAAATAAATGAATGAATACTAATAATACTTACTTTCCTTCTAGAGCCAGTCGTACAGTTTCGGACATTTTCCCATCATCTTGCATTGGAGCCGAGATGTGAATTGGGGTGATGGGCGTAGGGTTGTGAACTTTCGTATTCTAACCGAAAAAACAACAACAAAGTAAACATAAAGAACAACATTAATTACAATAAAAAAAGTTAAAACAAAGATAGTAGAGTAATATGATAATACTTCAGTTCATGGGTTAGTGATTTCGTTTTCTTTGAGATTTCGGTTCAAACTTCATTTCTACCACTTACCATCACCCTTTTATTGCTGTCCTCGATCAGTCTTGCTTGCATCCTTACATTACTTTCCAGGGAGCTCATTTCTTGCGCCACATTGTCCACCTTCGAAGTAGTTTCTCTCAGTTCGTCCCGCAGAGAGAAACACAATCTCTCTAACTGTTCTTTACTCTGCGTGACTTTCATGATTTCGTGTCTGTATTCCTGAAGTCTGAAGAATAGATGGAGAGGGTGTGAGAGAGGATCGATCAATGAGAGATGGAATGTGAGATTAAATGTTATAGAAGGGATAATAGTAGTGACGAAAGATAGGTAAATTAGGAAAAGAGTAGCTAATGTTTTAAGAAGGGGAATTAATAGTGGTGAGGAAAGATAGGTAAACGAGAAAAAAATTAAGATGAAAATAATAACAACACAGAATAAACACATAATTCACAATAAAATAAATAGGAAATAGATAGATAAATGAGGAAGTAAAGGAGAAGGAAGAGGAGGAGGAGGAGGAGGAGGACAAAATTACATTACTTTTGTGCACTATTGCTTCTCCTCTCCATTTGATCTTGTTGCGCGGAGGACACTGCTTTCTCAATACTCTTAACGTGGGAGTTCATCTGCTGGAGGGCGTTCCTGGTATCCTTCACAGAGTCTTCAAGCCTTCGTATCCTATCTTCGAATTCAAACGTCTTCCCTTGTGTTTGCCTGACAGTCGAGTCCATTCTGGTTATCGCATCCTTCTCTTCACCCAAAGTTAGTTCATTGCGCTTGACGTTCATCTGTTTGGTTTATTATCATCACTAACTCTTATTATTATCTATTTATTTATCATTATTATATACCCAGTGATGATTCAATTATTTATATGTCGGGTTTGTAAATGGTTATATTTATATGTACCTTTGTGTCTTGTTGTACTCGCATTAATTCATCTAGTAACGCGCGATTACTCTGTTCAGTGGCGTTCATGCGTTGCTCTAACATGTCAATCCTCCGACCTGACGAAAGAAGAGGAGGAGGAAGAGGAGGAGGAGAGAAGGAAAGTTTAAAAAATATATATGTGTGATGCTTCCAATTTAATTTCAAATAGGCCTACTGAATGTACCTTTTTTTTTGTTATGTTTAGTCTGCCCTTAGATCTTGTATTCCCAAGGGGATACTGCATTATATAAATGTTTTTACTCACATCATTCATACTTTTATGCTATATGTTTATATTAAGGTTTATATTAGAATTGTTTCTCCAAACTTTCAAATCCTATGCAGTCAACCCCTCCCACAAGACAGTTTTCTATAGAAAGAAATTAATATCATAATCTTATCATTATTAATAGTTATTAACTTGTCAAAATGCTCTCCATAGTCTAATATAATTAACCTACTTAGTTATCTTCCCACAAAATTTTGTTAAGAATGACGTAATATTGCACCATGTGATGTGATCCCACACCCCAGGGCCTGTCCCTGAGGAAAGTCACGTAGACAAAAATGTTCCCTTATATAGTAATCCAGAGATCAGGTTCAATAGATATCTAAATGTCACTTATTTAGCGTAAAAATTAATTTCCTATAAACTAATAACTATTTCACGTCTCAATAATTATTAATAATAAGATCAAAGGAGGAATATCCTCGAACCCCCCCCCCCTTCCCCCTTCTCATCTCCCGCCTTTTTCCCAGAGAGCATCATTCGTGGCTCACCCTCCATTGTGTTCGCAGGTGAGTGACATCGCTCTCGAAATCCCTCAATATTTGTGAAATCCAATACCTCTCGCCATTATTATATAGTCCACAATCTTCCCCAGTAGTCTGACAATACATGTAAACTCCTATTGAGATCTATTATAAGTGGATAATATCAATTTCCTTCTCTTCAAGAAGGACAACGTGGTTTCAAAACCGCATGGCCTCCTGTGTCCCCTGTTCCCCTTCAAAATAATATTTCATAGTGTACAATATATATTTTTCCCGGTAATCTCTATGTTATTGTGACTGTGTATTAACTTCTGAGTTAAGGAAGTGAATTATCATTCGTGGCTCACCCTTGATTGTGTTCGCAGGACTCCACCATCACACCTATACAGTGAACACATTTCCCACTATGTATTTGTTAGTAATGTCAAACCACGGGGTGAATTATGCCCCATCTAAGATATTTTTCTTTGTTGTATAAGGGAACCACGTGGGTTTGTTTTAAGATGTAGTTGTATTAGGTTGGCCAAAGTAATTTTTTTGTTAGTTCTTCAGGGTAGGAAGGAAATTCAATGTTCGTGGAAGATGAATATGTCGGAAATGTTGAACCCAGAAAGTAATGTTTTCACCCTAGTTTAGGAAAAATTCTCTTGAGAAAAAGGTTACTTAACCACTCTCAGGTACAGTTACTAAATTCACAACATTTACAGGGTGACATAATTAGGGAAGGGAGTTAAGGGTATAAAGTTTGTTTTAGTATTAAATAAAGAATAGAATAACAGAAAAACAATTAACAAAATAAATAACGCCCCCCGTCCCCCCCCCGGGCACCACACTGGTGGCTTAAGCGGTGGGATTCAAAGTGTTTTGAGCACTACCTAACAATTACCACAGCAAGTGAGGATGAAAAAGTTTCTTGTCATGCAATAATCAAGTAAGAGGAATGATAAATGAAGTAGTTGTACTCAGAGCCCTACGTGACACATGATTTGTTCTTTTGCTAAGGTATAGCTCTGGGTTAGGTTAAGTTAATCTGGATTAAATTAGTAAATAAGTTAGCCTGGATTAAGGTACCCTAACGATTATCCCGCTATAGTTTGGATAACTCGGGAAACGTTAGATGTAAAGGAAGATAATGATTTTGTGGAAGCAAGTTGATGTTATTTTTGTTTAATTAGGCGCCTATTTGTGTCAGGTTTTGCCCACATTGTCGTAATCATTTAGTAAAGCTCGAGTTTATTTTTTTTTAGTGATGAAATTAAGTAAGGTTAGTGAGTTAAAGATTCAACAACTTAGAGGCACCCTAAACTTTCAACACAAACAAAACACACACACTGTTCTGGAGAGCATGGAGCAGTACGTCGCAGGCCTCGGAATGCCCCAGTCTATGGTCCACGACAACGGATTGGAGTCCGTGTCGCAGCAGTTCAAGATCTCTACAGGAGACATCGGATCCTCAGTCTTCACATGGCAGTCAAGACCAAAGCCACATGTGGACAAAGAGGAGTGGTTACTGACTCCTCTGGAAGTTTTGTGTGCCGGGAAAGACAATGATGAACCGATGCCTCCACGGCTGTGTGGTGGACCTGAGCGATGTATTGAGGAGTGTGGATACAGTGGCTGGGCAGAAACAACCCCAAAGAACTATGCCACAATGGGTGTTAGTTTTAAGGTGTAGAGGAACAGGTTTGGACAATTAGTGGTGCCAAGTTACAGTCCCCTTGGAGGTATGTTGTTGGTGAATCGACCCAGGTGTGACAGGTCGATAGACTATCCACCTTAATTCCCCCGGGCCTAGTTTGAGCCCTGAAGGAGTGGTGAACTTTAAAAGTAGAAGATAAGTTCACAGGATTGTGTGTAGTTCACACAATGGACTAGTTCAGGGAGCTGTAGGCCACTTTAACGTGAGGGAATCACACCTGGTAGTAGTGTGATTAGGCCTCTAAGCTACAGTCTGCCGGTGTTAGGAGGTGGAGGAGACATCAGGACGTAGCCTAAGCTCTGTCAAATGCTTCCTGTATGACCACTTGCTGCGGAAACGAATGAAGGGTGATTGAATGCGAATGTTGTGAGCAAATGAAGATGAATGACTGAGAATTTATGTTATTGTTTGTTTTGGTGTGAAAGTCAAGGGCTGGAAGGCTCAACTTAGCTACCGAGTGTCCGGGATCTTGTACAGTTGACGAGATCATCCATACTTCTCTCATGAGTATGTGGACTGGGGTGTGCCCTACAATAATCTGAACTACAGCCAAGTAGCAGCAGTAGCCAGGCAATTGGTTTCTCAGGAACCACATATTACGTTGCCAGTGTTTTAGCCAGGAAGGGCTGCAGAAGTAGTGGAGTGGTGGGGAAGGTCGAGTGAATGTTAGACTGATGGAAAACCAAGGTGGGTTGTAACCTTAGTGACCACTAAACCAGTTCCTAAATTGTAAAACTGTTAGGATATAATTTTTTATTATTAGTGAGTAAAAACATTTCACCCGGAGGGAAAAGTCGTGTGATGCTTCCAATTTAATTTCAAATAGGCCTACTGAATGTACCTTTTTTTTTGTTATGTTTAGTCTGCCCTTAGATCTTGTATTCCCAAGGGGATACTGCATTATATAAATGTTTTTACTCACATCATTCATACTTTTATGCTATATGTTTATATTAAGGTTTATATTAGAATTGTTTCTCCAAACTTTCAAATCCTATGCAGTCAACCCCTCCCACAAGACAGTTTTCTATAGAAAGAAATTAATATCATAATCTTATCATTATTAATAGTTATTAACTTGTCAAAATGCTCTCCATAGTCTAATATAATTAACCTACTTAGTTATCTTCCCACAAAATTTTGTTAAGAATGACGTAATATTGCACCATGTGATGTGATCCCACACCCCAGGGCCTGTCCCTGAGGAAAGTCACGTAGACAAAAATGTTCCCTTATATAGTAATCCAGAGATCAGGTTCAATAGATATCTAAATGTCACTTATTTAGCGTAAAAATTAATTTCCTATAAACTAATAACTATTTCACGTCTCAATAATTATTAATAATAAGATCAAAGGAGGAATATCCTCGAAACCCCCCCCCCTTCCCCCTTCTCATCTCCCGCCTTTTTCCCAGAGAGCATCATTCGTGGCTCACCCTCCATTGTGTTCGCAGGTGAGTGACATCGCTCTCGAAATCCCTCAATATTTGTGAAATCCAATACCTCTCGCCATTATTATATAGTCCACAATCTTCCCCAGTAGTCTGACAATACATGTAAACTCCTATTGAGATCTATTATAAGTGGATAATATCAATTTCCTTCTCTTCAAGAAGGACAACGTGGTTTCAAAACCGCATGGCCTCCTGTGTCCCCTGTTCCCCTTCAAAATAATATTTCATAGTGTACAATATATATTTTTCCCGGTAATCTCTATGTTATTGTGACTGTGTATTAACTTCTGAGTTAAGGAAGTGAATTATCATTCGTGGCTCACCCTTGATTGTGTTCGCAGGACTCCACCATCACACCTATACAGTGAACACATTTCCCACTATGTATTTGTTAGTAATGTCAAACCACGGGGTGAATTATGCCCCATCTAAGATATTTTTCTTTGTTGTATAAGGGAACCACGTGGGTTTGTTTTAAGATGTAGTTGTATTAGGTTGGCCAAAGTAATTTTTTTGTTAGTTCTTCAGGGTAGGAAGGAAATTCAATGTTCGTGGAAGATGAATATGTCGGAAATGTTGAACCCAGAAAGTAATGTTTTCACCCTAGTTTAGGAAAAATTCTCTTGAGAAAAAGGTTACTTAACCACTCTCAGGTACAGTTACTAAATTCACAACATTTACAGGGTGACATAATTAGGGAAGGGAGTTAAGGGTATAAAGTTTGTTTTAGTATATGAAAAGAATTGATATCTCTGAATGAGATAAAGGAAGACCAACTCAGTGTGTACGTTTATGGTCGTTTTCTCTGTTGTAAACAGTTAAGCTTCTGATGCCTTAGTGTATGTTTAAGGTATATTCCATCCCAACTATACAGTAAATAAATAACTAGTAAATCTAAAGAAGTGATTTCGTATTATAATAACCTCTGTTGGTGTGGTAATGTTAATAGGGAGGGGCTCAACACTCTTGAAAAAGGATATGAAACAAATCCACGAATCCATGTGCCTTATTGAAACTCAGTCCACTCTACCAAATAACTAAATTGTTAAATCAGTTCCCCCTTTCTTTTCATTGGTCGCCTATATTTCCCTGGTAGTAATTATTTTCTCTTTCGAATATTTTAACTTCCCTTTAGGAAGAAATTAAATTCCCTGAGAATCCCCTAATTCTCGTTAAACCTTTGGGGGTGGTGGCAGCTTTCTTTCCTTAATATCCAGGGAAATATCCAACATCAGGGACCATTAATTAATATAATTAATCAAAGTAAATATCTTTTTAATTGCTATGAGTGTTCCCCATTCGAAGTTAATTTAATGACAAGGCACCACACTGGTGGTCCTTCAGCAGTGAAGTGAAAGTAAAATAAATTAATTAAATAAAGAGAATAACAACAATTAACAACTATAATAAATAAATAAATAAAAATAACGCCC
>JAXIVD010007746.1:0-5000 GCA_036785275.1 Cancer borealis
GTGGTGCTGGTGGTGGTGGTGGTGACGATGGTGATGGTGGTGGTGGTGATGGTGGTGGTGGTGGTGGTGGTGGTGATAGTGGTGAGGAAGGAAGGAAGGAACAACGAGACATCTGCAGGAATAGAAAAATGTCCTCCATCTTGAGTGTGAACCGCAGCTAATTGAAGTGTTACATAGAGACCACTACCCAAGAAAGACTTTAAAAACACCTCAAAAAATAGATCATTACTTATTCTTACACTTCTAATATTCCTTCTCTTCTTCCTGCTTTTTTAACCTTATATTCCAGTTCCACTTCCTTATCGTTTTCATCGTCCTTTCCCATTTCCCTCACTCCTGTCCGGTCCTTATCCACGTCGTCATCTTCATCGCACTATCCCCCCCCCCTCCTCCTCCTCCTCCTCCTCCTCCTCCTCAGCTAGCTCTCTAACGTCGCCCACATCTCCACCCCTGACGTCCAGCATCCAGGTAACGAGTCTCACAGGTGCCATAGAGGAGGCTCCCCTGATGTGCTGGGGCGTGGGTGTGGTTCCTAAGGTGGCCGCCGCGTCTTTCCACGACGCAACGCGAAAATAAATAATTCACTCGTGGGTCGCCTGAGTCACCTGATAGGAGCTGACGGCTGCCTCCACTGAGCTTATTTTCAGCCACAGCCGCCATCAGCACCATTGCCAGCATCACACCATCACCCTCACTACCAACATCTAAAGCATCATCACCACCACCAGTAAAAAGAGTTCACTTCCACCTCCCACAGTTTGCTATCAGGAATGAACCCCGTTCCCCAAAGGCTGTCGTGGGAAAGAACAGCCATCCCCTGTCTACTCTAATCTAGACATTCGTCCATAACACAACCCACAGCCCCGCCACTTCCACTTCCCATATGGCGGCAATTACAAGTTAAGGCATCAGTGTGCGTGTCAGGGAACTAGCAGTGCCAGTTTGTCCTCCCGCCCCAGGCATGAAAGTGTGATTGCAGAATAAAATTATATTAAACGCATAATGTTGTGACCTTTGGATCAAGAACAGTCCCTCTGAGGGCATGCTTCGAGTTGTTTACAGACAGTATCACCTCAATGCAAGCACTTCAACCTTCTCCCCTTCCCTTCCCTACCCAGCTGCCACTTCAATCCCGCCCCTGCCTCAGATCACGTCTCGAGGGAGCCAGTCACTCGTCGCCCCAAACACTCGAGCCAACACACACTCATTCATGTCTACTCTAACGCTGCATTACACGGTGTATTTAGTGGTTTATCCGGGAAAAAAAAGACGAGGCAATGCAGTCTGTAATAAGTGTGTGAGCAGGATACTTACGAGCGAATGTGATAATCTGGAGCAGGAGCCTCGACATAGTTTGCTCGGTAATGGCGGAAGTGCGGAGTCGGAAGCACCGCCGCGCCGGACTCTCCTCATAATCGCTCGCAAAAACCGCGATTCAATTTAGGAATTTTGAAGATGGTGAAATATCATAGATTGCTTCGGCAGCTTTGGATTCTCTTTCATCCTTGTTGCGCATTTTACATTTCATTCTTCGCAGCCTCCCGAAAGCCGCCCTCGCCGCCGCCGCCACTGCCGTCTTCCCCCATTTCTTCCCCAACTCAATCTTCAGTTTATACTAAATGCTTACTTTTTAATTACACAGATAATGCTCATCACCAAGCCCCCATGACTCTAATATTAAGTGCATCGGTTGGTAAGAAAATGGAGAACCAATTTTCCGGAACATAAAGACAATGGTGATTATGGTGGCACACACTTGCCTCTTCACAGAAAAAATGTAAATTATCGCTCATAACGTTACACTGTTTAACCAAAAGCACTCCATCCCTTACCAAGCCTTCTTTTCAGTTCGCCTTCACGTACTGAGGCGCATCCTATCCTACTACCTGTTTGCTTGCTCTAATGAAAGGTCGTCCCACGGATTCCAAGTAATTCATCAGCATATTAAACAAGATGAGCCCTACTTTGCATTGATGATGATAATAATGATGATGATGAAGAATTATGTAGTATTATTGTTGATTACTCTCTCTCTCTCTCTCTCTCTCTCTCTCTCTCTATCTCTATCTCTATCTCTCTCTCTCTCTCTCTCTCTCTCTCTCTCTCTCTCTCTCTCTCTCGTAAAGAATGAACAGTGATGAAGGAGGAAAACAAATGGTTCATAGACGAGGTACAAAGGTATTACTGGCGATGATTAAGGCAATAAAGACATACATACACATACACATACACACACACACACACACACACACACACACACACACACACACACACACACACACACACACACACTAGTAGCATGATAGA
The DNA here is from genome assembly GCA_036785275.1 of Cancer borealis. NCBI lineage: Eukaryota > Metazoa > Arthropoda > Malacostraca > Decapoda > Cancridae > Cancer > Cancer borealis. The sequence continues at coordinate 2,308 of JAXIVD010007746.1, forward strand.
CAAAAAACAGACAAATAAATGCACAAACAGACAGATAGATATCAACAAGATCATTTTTCTTCACAATGTTCCTGTCTGAATCCCCAAGTGAGAAAATTTTCCCCCTCACAGCTCTACCTTTTTTTTTTTTTTTTTTTCCCTCTTCTTATTTTGCATTTCTTTTTGTGGTGGCGATGCTCCTGTGTTTTCTTGGCGGGACTAAGAACGGCGTATTTTGACTCTGAGAAAATGGTTTATGTAGATCCGCTTTCACGCTCTTCTCAAGCACGAAAGTGGAAAAGCAACGGAACACATCTATGACGGTTGTTGTTGCGGTTATAGTTGTTGTTGTTGCTGTTGTTGTTGTTGTTGTTGTTATCGGTGGTGGTGATAATGTTGCTGACGTGACGATGCTACTGTTGCTGCTACTGTTACTGTACTTTAGTGGTAACGGAGGTGGTGGTATAAGGCAAATGTGGAAAAAAAAAGTCTAATTCGACTAAACAAATAGATAGATTGAAAACGTAACTACAGATTAAACAAAGCAAACATATAAGTAAATAAACAAACCAATATAATAATAACAATAATAATCACAAACAAAAAATCGACTAGTTTCATTATCTTCTTAAACATTCACAAAATTAGTATTCCCTTCTATCATAAGCACACATTTTCACACGACTCTCCCTCCCTCTCCCTTCCTCTCTCTCTCTCTCAGCCGCCCCACACACCACCACAGCCAGCCAGCCAGTGCGTCTTGCCTCCCCACTAGCACAGACTCCAATATTTGCCTCCCACGTTTCCCAGAAGGCTGTGACTCCCACCAGCTGGGGTTCCACGTACTCGGCCTGGCGGTCCCATTTTATCTGCAAGTGTTCATGGGTAACGTTCGCCTTTGTTACATGGGTGGTGCAATGAACGCTTAACTCTTGGAGGGGGCGAAGAGGTTCTCAAGGGGAAGAAGACGGTAGAAAAGGGGAGAAAAAAAGGAAAAAAAAAAAAAAAAGTGTGGGTAGGGGTGAGAGGGAAAGAAAAAAACTCGAGTAATTTAGAAGAAAAAAACGTGTACCATTGGATTACGAGTACAAAAATATAGTTAAAAATGATTGAGATGGAGGATGTTCAGCTTTGAGACAAGGCAAAGCGTGTTGGAGGAAGGGAAAATGGAAGGCAAGTGTGTACTGAATGAGAGAGAGAGAGAGAGAGAGAGAGAGAGAGAGAGAGAGAGAGAGAGAGAGAGAGAGAGAGAGAGAGAGAGAGAGAGAGAGAGAGAGAGAGAGAGATACTATTATTAGATATTGTACAGCACATTACAGTACTCCATTGCCGCTGCTACAACTAGTGCCATTACTACTATCGCCACTACCACTACCACTTCCTTTGCTGCTACTGTACAGCCACAAATGCCATCCCAAGCAAAATACAAACGAAAGAGAACCATTAAACATAAATAACTCAAAATAATATACGTAAATCACCACAAGCGGCAAGCAAGTGGGCAGCAGCGGCTCATCTTTACGGCCTCCACTTAATCACGTACACGGAGATTAGAGCAAAAATCCACATAAATTTAACAATGAGCTCAGATAATGGCCTCATCATTTGCTGCGGGACGAAATATCACGACATTTTAAAACGTAACACGAACACTGACTGCAAGATAACCAATGTTCTTTCGCCGGTGAAAAGTGCGATGCTTTCTAAGGTTCTCAGACAACAAAGTATCAAACATATATCTTTTTCCTCCCATGTTTTCCTAGTATGTATTATATTTACGCGTGCATGTATATCAAAGTCAGTATAGTATATGCCCGCACGTCTATGTATCACGGGGAGCCTTGCGGACGTGTGGGGATGAACACGTCCTGCCTCGCCGTGCCATTCCCGGAGGAGACACAATCTTATACTCCCGCCGAGGAGCCAGTTCCACCTTCGGTCCATTATCGGAGAAACACGAGGGCGCCGCAACATCTCACCGCCCGCCCTCGTCGCGCCCTTGCCACTCCGCCTCACACAACACACTCCACTCCTCTCGGGATCCTGCATTATGCTTCCCAGACACCGGCTCTCCAGATGCATCACCACCACCACCGCTGCCACCATCACCGCCACCACTACCATCACCACCATCAACTCACACACACACACACACACACACACACACACACACACACACACACACACACACACACACACACACACACACACACACACACATTATGATGAGTCCAGGGGTGCAACAGGTGAGCTATGGTGCGCTACAGGTGTGTCAAATCGAAGAGAGTAAAATAAAACTCTAAAAACATGATAATTCCACTTCAGCTTCGTGGTACAGACCGTGTTCTGTGTGGCACGAAATCAATTTATGAAACAACCTTACGCCACTGCCTTCCCCCCAACCCTCCATACCCCCCACACAAAGAAAACCCTTGAATAACTATCCAATAACTATACGCAACTAATGAGTAATGCACACAACCTCCCACAACAAGTATCCATGGAGTCGAGGCTCAAGATTCTTTTGTCGTCAATCGAGTGTATATCCTTCCAAGTTGATTTAGAGGCAAAACTTCAACCACGATCTCTCCACACGTTAATGAGGGAGTTTGTGATCCCAGAACCGAGCTGCCTTCATTAACCGAGCTGAAATTAATGGAATATAGCGATCAGAAGGGTCTCAAGCGGAGGAAAGGGTTGGAGGAAGGGAGGCG
>JAXIVD010007746.1:10000-12500 GCA_036785275.1 Cancer borealis
CCCCAACCCTCCCTCCACTTCAAGGGTGTAGAGAATGGCTGAAGGAAAGCAGCGGATTTAACGTGACGGTGTTTTCATAAAGATGAGGATGCATTCATCATTCATCTCTAAGCCTCAACTTTTTTATTTTTCATTCTTTGATTTTATTTTTATTCTCTTACATTTTTGCTCCCTTTGTAACGCTGCACATATTGCACACACACACACACACACACACACACACACACACACACACACACACACACACACACACACACACACACACACACACACGCACACACACACGCACACACACACACACACAGAGTACATCCATCTTTCTCGCTTTTCTGTTTCCTCTATTTTCCCTTCCTCCCTACCTTTGTTTCCTCCTTTTCCCTTTACAGTAGTTCATCTTCCCCTTGCATTATAGTTTCCCTCATCTTTTTGAATCAAGTTTTGTCTCTTTAACCTTCTGTTCATTTCTTTTCCCTGACTTCCTTTATATTTACTTCCATTTCAGCCTATATATACACACACTCTCTCTCTCTCTCTCTCTCTCTCTCTCTTTCTCTTTCTCTTTCTCTTTCTCTTTCTCTCTTTCTCTTTCTCTTTCTCTCTCTCCTCTCTCTCTCTCTCTCTCTCTCTCTCTCCTCTCTCTCTCTCTCTCTCTCTCTCTCTCTCTCTCTCTCTTATACACGTTGTCGTCGTCCTTTGATCTACATAATACTCTCCACACCTTCCTGTTCTTACTGCTCTCCACCTTCACTTCATCTCCAGGACCAGACAGCATCACTCCCCTTATCCTGCTGGAAACTCTCCCCTTTTTCTCCCATAATACAATACCATTTCGTCCCCCACCCTCACACACTCCTCTCGTGTCAGATCTTCTCATCAACTCATTTGTAAGTGGTTAATTTTTTTCCTTATTCCACAACCACAATTTTTCTTCATCTTGTTTTGCTATATCATTTTTTTTTCTATCTGTGTCTTTCCTTCCGGCGCACTCTTTTGTCCGCTGTTCCCATTGCTAAACAGTGAAATTCCGAAAGTCAACACACTAGAATCTCTTTGAAAAACACCTGTGTAATAAAATCCCCAACTCCTCGATCCCGGGCGCGTCAATCTCCAAGAGTATTGACTCCAGACGGCGTTGTAGTATATTTGGCGTCGGCATGTTTACGGGAAGATTTTCGCGTTAACGTTCACCTAAGAGCTTCCACACGCGCTCCTCGACCTCCTCCACTGCAGAGACGGGGGGTGGGTGTTTTCATTACCTTCTTACCTCTGCACCACCCTCCCGCTATAAGGGTGATGTGCATAAGAAATGTTCCCTGTGTTTCCTCTCCCTCATCGAGCCATCTGCACATCCCACGCCTTGTCCTCCGTGTCCCATCCTCCCCACTAGGCCATCCCTCCACTTCTTTCCACTTTCTGTATTCACTGTTTCCCTCCTCTTCCCCTCCCCCGCCTCCTCCCTCCCGTTGGTTTGGCTGGACAGAGATAGACTCCCAGAAGTCTTTTGATTTACCGTAAATTACTTTCGTTTTTTCTTTCTTTTAAAATTTAATGATACATCAGAGTTTGCCTTGATCCAATATAAAAATTATACTGAAAAAATTATATATATGCAAATTTAACCTAAATAGCAGTCTTCTTTGTTTGCTCATTTCAGAAGCAAGCAATTTTCTCCTTTTTTTTCGTTACTACCTTCAAAGCTAGTCTTAGAGAAACAAGAAAAAATTATTAGAAAACATGGCTTTATTTATCACTGAAAATCTGAAATTGAAATTAGAGTTCTTTCTATCTATATTTCTTTCTTTTCTTTCCTTGGTTTTTTTCCTTTCCTTCGTTTCACTCCAGTAATTAGGTAAACCAGCGTATGATAGTCTAAGGTCCAGCCTCCTTTTAGAACATCATATGAATTAAATACTTCCTTTTCTGCTCTCCATTACGGTTGTTATTTCACCTTAACACTGTCACTTAACTCTTCAACACACATATATACTTTTCTTAATACTAAAGCAACGAGTCCTGTTTCATCTTTACAACTACAATGTACTATTATATTTAATTGTCTGTAACAATGTCTTAGTGTTGTTAATTTATTATTGTTCCTGCTATGCAATTTATCTTTTTTTTTTTTCATGTCTCTTTCAGCTCCACATTTCTCTCTTCTATCTGCCGTTATCTTCCAACATATTTCTTTCGTTTCCGTTTCTCTTCCTACCTAACCTCTCCAATCCCTCGGATCCATTTGTAAAGAAGAGCGTTTCAAGAACAAAGGACTATCGCAAAACAGATTGGATCGGCCAGCAGAAAGAAGGACATTGTTGTAAGAAATAATTTACCTGATGAAAATCTAGATATTTGGGGGAGAAGCCACTTGATGGAGTGAAAAATATTATATATATATATATATATATATATATATATATATATATATATATATATATATATATATATATATATATATAACATGAAAGATAACAGTAACTTAAAGGAAATAATTCATGTGTGT
>JAXIVD010007746.1:15000-19273 GCA_036785275.1 Cancer borealis
AAAAAGAGATAAACATAATAATAATAATAATAATAATAATAATAATAATAATAATAATGTTTGTGACGTGAACAAAAAACGTCTAAGATAAAACAACCAAACTGACCTCAACCGAAAAAAAAATTAAGTCATTATCAACAAAAAAACATAAAAAAGAAAGACAGACAATTACAACAAAGAGAAAAAAAAAACCACTGGAATATTAATACACCCACCTTTAAAAATGTAATTAATGCTATTACGACTCATTAAATTAAATTACCCACTGTTCCCACAAGTTAAGGGGAAAGGGGTCGTGTTATATGGAGCTTGGTCTTACTAGTATAAAAATATTAAAAACCTTACACTGACATAACGACACACACACACACACACACACACACACACACAGACACAGACACAGACACAGACACAGACACAGACACAGACACACAGACACAGACACAGACACAGACACAGACACAGACACAGACACACACACACACACACACACACACACACACACACACACACACACACACACACACACACACACACGAAGTCACACGTGCTGAAGACAAATGGAGCAGCGGTGATGAATGGGGAAGTTGTGGGAAGTTGTAGCGACAAAAGGGGAGTCAGAGTAGCCCTCTATCTCTCTCACTCTCTCTTCCTTCCCCTTACACCCGTCCTCTTCCTCGTGTAGTATATTTTTTTTTAAACTAATACGGCTTCTGGTTTTATCTTTTATACTTTTGTCAAACTTTTTTCTTTTTATTCTTATTATTACATATTACCTTTCTACCTTCCTTTCTGCCTCCTATCTCTCTCTCTCTATAGGTATATATAACTAACATTGTAACTACGTATTAACACTTACATAGCAGCGCTGGTAACAAGTAATTGGTAACAGGTAACAGGCGGCAATCCTCTTTTTAACACACGGTATTAACACTACAAAATATACTTGAACGCGCGATGGATAGGCGAGGTGAGGTGAGGTGTGGCTATGGTTTGCAGTGTTCAGATGGATATGTATAAACACACCAGCTTCTCTACCCTCCCCGATGCACCGCCGGCTACTGCCGAGACCCCAAGGCTAGCTAGGCAAGGGTGTAATACTAGGTTTTGCCAGATAGTGAACGTTAGGTTATGTTATTCCTTGAAATTAACAATGTAATCTAACTTTTATTAATATTTTTCTGAACGCTACGCTGTTATGAATGCATGTAGTACAACAAGTTATGTATTAATTCCTTGCTTTACGATGTTTTAATAATTATTAGTTTTATTAGTTATATAGCAACATTGTCAGTCAGGTTTGCTAGCCTGAACCAGATATGCTAGAGAACGATCACCATTTCCTTACCAAGCCATTCGTCTCATTAAAATTATGGTTTTAATCACCAAATATAACCTGAATTGATAATTATTAATACGCCAAAACGGCAAATCCTATTACTTCTGATTAGTGAAGTAAGGCAGAGGAAGGCTGAAAGGTTGGTACGACCCGGCTGTCTGGTGCTTCGAACGTCTGAACAACCCTTAATGAGCGAGCGAGTGAGTGAGTGAAGCAGCTGACTCCCTCCCCCCACAACCCGCTTGGTAACAGAGGAGAGGACCACTACCACTCCCACCACCACCACCACCTATCCCACCACAACCACCACCACCACTCCCCCCTCCCCACCACCACCACCACTCTTACCACCACCACCACCACTCCCACCACCCCCACCATTACCATTACCCATAACGTCACTACCATTAGGACCACGGTCACGCCACACAAACATACACTGCCACTGACATCACACTAATGTTTCACCAACACACATTCAACAAACAAACAAACACCAAAAACATAGTCATAATCATACGTCCATACAAGCAAATAACCGCGAGCTACAACACACAGACAGACAGACAGACAGACAGATAGACAGACAAACAGATAGACATACAGACAGACAGCAAATAAAGGACGTCAGCCTTTCTCCCACAAAGCATGACAAACGTAAAAGAAAAAAAAATATACAAAGAAAAAAAAAAAGGTGCAAGCATCCTAACATTAATCCTTCCTAATTAACTCAATAATGAATGTTTATAATACTCATGATAATGCTCTCACTAATTACTTCAGTTATATGGCTGCCCTGATGGTATGTCACACACACACACACACACACACACACACACACACACATACACACATACACACATACACACACACACACACACACACACACACACCTAGCCACCAACCCCACCCCCCACCCCACATCACCACCCTAACTCCCATCCCCACACCCCCTCACCAACCCCCCCCGACTTCCCCCAACCCTGCCCACACACACACACACACACACACACACACACACACACACACACACAGAAAGGTAGGACAACGCTACCGGCACCGCTACCGACGTCTAACCAAACCAAACCCAAAAAATCACAAACAAAACAGAATTCTTAAGACGTTCACTGATGCAAGTCTTCAATTTTTACCTTTTTAAAGAAAATAACAATAAAGAAAAAATATCTGGATGTCATTCCCTTTCGTTGCTTCTACTCTCCTTCAAATCGTAGTCCTCGTCCTCGTCGTCCTCGAAATCAGCTGGTATAAAAGCCAACCCACTAACACCAACACTCGGCTAATCCACATGAGAGCGTCGCGGGGAAGGTCTTGGTCTTGGTCTCGGGTACGCTTCTATCTGCTCTCTCATGCGGGTGAACTTTGGTGCGCAAAATTACCGTTTCCCAAAAGTTGCTCCAATATCACAATTCTATTTCCAATGGGAGTCGTGGCGTGTAATCGATCATGATTTATGATTTTTTCTTTCATCGTACCGCAGCGGAGAGAGAGAGAAGGAGAGAGAGAGAGGAGAGAGAGAGAGGAGATCGAGTCTGAGAGAGACGAGAGAGAGAGAGAGAGAGAGGAGAGAGAGAGAGAGAGAGAGAGATGGTGGATTTATAGGCACGAAAGCGTCTTGAAGTGGTGGAGTTGCAAGATGGAAGGAAAGTGAGTCTCTCTCTATCTCTATTCGCTCTACTTGTCTCTCCTCTCTCTCTCTCTACTCTCCGCTCATCGTCTCTCCTGTCCTCTCGTCTTCTCTACTCTCTCTCTTTCACCTCCCAACCTCCACCACCACACCACGCACCACAGCCTTCTGCCTCAACAACTCTTCGAGAGCAAAAATATTCTGTCCCTAAATATGTCTGGCAGGATCCTCAATTAGCAATAGCCAAGATCTTCCTCCTCCTCGCCCCGAAAAGACAGTTAACTTAGAACACCAAGTTAATTTCCCATTATCGCGCACGCACGACCCACACCCCACCCACGACACACTACACACACACACACACACACGCACCACATGCACACACACACCTCACACACACGCCACACACACACACACACACACACACACATAGGCATTACAACTAAACGCACGCTTAGTGAAAGAAACGTTGATCTTGTGTGTGACAACCTAAGGGAGGGAACCCAAGAGGAGTAGACTGGGAAGAGAGAGAGAGAGAGAGAGAGAAGAGAGCTGAGGGAGGGAAGAGGAGAGGTGAGAGAGAGAGAGAGAGAGAGAGAGGTAAGTTTACTCTCTCTCTCTCTCTCACTCTCCATCTCTCTCTCTCTCTCTCTCTCTCTCTCTCACGTCTGGTCTCTGCTCTCTCTCTCTCTCTCTCTCTCTCTCTCTCCTCTCTCTCTCCCTCTCTCGTCGGTGCCTCCTCCACTCACTCTACCTAACCTCTACCGGACCATCTGCAATACAGACAACAGATGACCTCTGAGGACCTATTTTATGAGGAGCCCCCTTCCTTGACCCTTAAGACCATCAGCCCACCACCCCACCACCCCAGCTACACCACCACCACCACCCACAGACACCACACTACCATCACCCACCACAACCCTGCCACCATCCTATAGACAACCACCTCACCCCACCACCACTCCCCACCACCCCCACCACCACCACCCCCACCACCACCACCACCAAGAAAGTCCTCCCTGTCCTTTAGTTTGGTACACTTATCGATGGCGTTACCTGAACCTCTGACCTACCCTGAGGCGATTCACTAGACACACTACACACACACCACACACACACACACACACACACACACACACACACACCACATCACACACGCACAGGGCCTCTACCTACACAACGATGGGACTGTCTTCTCCCTGTGTCTCCCTGCCCTATGTCTGATCCATTCACAAACACCAGGCAGTCTTGATCGACACATGTACCCTGCCATCCTACGCCTCCCA
>JAXIVD010007747.1:5000-15000 GCA_036785275.1 Cancer borealis
CCTTCCCTCTCACACCTCTTTGTTTGATACCGTGGTAGACGGCATACTATAATAGCACCGATATTATACGCTATATTCCTAAAAAAAAAAAAAAAAACTAGCAGTATAAAGGAAGACCAATAATGAAAAAAATTACTAAGAAAAGAGGACAGACAAGTAAAGTAATCTGACGCTGCCTTAGGGAAATGTTATAATTACACCCCGCAAGCCTCACCTAACCACACTTCCACTCCCACTACCCTTCCCCCCACCCCTAATCCCCTCTCAACATTTCTCTGTCCCGCTTTTCAGACTACACCTTAATAATGATAATGATAATAATAATAATAATAATAATAATAATAATAATAATAATAATAATAATAATAATAATAATTGTGGGTTGTGGAGAAAGAAACACAATGTATACTGACAATATTAGTACAAAGTGTAAACTCTAATGATAATAACAATAATGATGATGTTACTGAACAAAACATGGAAATACATGTGAATCTTCTGTTTATAGGGCAAAACATACATTATTTGACTCTAGTAAAATTCACCATACAACATACCTGTTGACCACACTTGTGCCATATAATCCGATAATTGTCTCTCACCCTTTCACTTTCCCTCTCTCTCTCTCTCTCTCTCTCTCTCTCTCTCTCTCTCTCTCTCTCTCTCTCTCTCTCTCTCTCTCTCTCTCTCTCTCTCTCTCTCTCTCTCTCTCTCTCTCTCTCTCTCTCTCCTTATGTTTGTTTTTGGTGTGTGTGTGGGGGGGGGGGGGGGGCGTGTGGGGGCGTGTGTACGTGTTTGTGCGTGTGTGTGGGGTGGGTGGGGGGGGTGTCGATCTCCGGGTAATTTTAGTCATCGGGTATTTTTAGTTTTTTCATTAGAATTCCCGCTGCGATCCGGCTCCAGACTATGTCACCTGTTCTTTTATTATTGTTCTTATTTGTAGTTATGTATAGTGCCTCGATCGCCTTTCTTTCCTTTTTATCTTTGCCTTTTATTAGTGTTTTCACATTATCCCAATCAGGCAAGTGTCCTTTGTCATCCACATGATTCACTAGAGCGTTGGTTGTTCTGTGATGTCTGATATGTTCTTTCTTTCTCTACAACCCGCAACTGTCAAGATGTCTATACAATAATAATAATAATATTATTACTATCATCATCATCCTCATCATTAATACGGATGAACAGATGGACGGACAGGAAAAGTTAGAGAAATACAACAAATACATAAAGAGACAACAGAACAAGACAGACAGACAGACATAATTGCTTGGTATGCGGAAACCCAACCCAAACACACACGAACATACCTGACCTAAAAACAATAACATCACTTGATCTGACTGCAAATAATCTTTCAGGCAGTTTTGATTTCACATCATTTCCTCACTCACATCCCCAGTCCTTCCCAGACAGCCAGGCGTTGAACAGCTCATTCTCACTTCTCCTTCGACAATGGCACATTTGTGTATCAGTTGTGATCGTGTAGTGAGACCTCGCCAACATACTATTAGTTGTGATGTGTGTGAGCGATGGCAACACCGTACTTGTGACAGTGGAATTACCTTTCAGCAGTATAGAAATGCCATCAAGAACCGAGTTGAGGGATAAATACGCAGCCAGGAAAATAACCACAGCCCACTTCTTGAAGACAATAGGAAAAATGTATGGAATAAATGATCAGTAAAGATAACTTTGTAGTGCTTATGTTTAATATAATATATAAAGTGTATTGTCTTTTTCTTTCTTTACTGACGACTTTTAATACAAATGAGTTGGATATACTACTGAATCAAGGAGAAAAAACAACAAAAACTATTTAATCAAGGAGAAAGTCTATAAAAAATACTGGCATAAAAATGAAATATCAGCTCTACAAACTTTTCAATATTTTTAACTTTTCTTATAGTCAATTATATTCAATTATAATCAGTTAATTGCTATTATTTACCAATTAGTAATACCAATCAACCCGGGGTGATCAGGAATAGGAGAGACACAAGAAGGGACGAACGGGAACGGGCGCGAAACGACCCGGGGCGAACGGGACTAGGCGCGAAACGATCCTGGGCAAACGGGAAAAGGCGCGAAACGACTCGCGGGCGAACGGGAAAAGGCGCGAAACGACCCGGAACCCACACACACACACACACACATACACACACACACACACACACACACACACACACACACACACACGCGCGCACACACACACACACACACACACACACACACACACACACACACACACACACACACACACACACACACACACATACATATACACATTACATCACAACCACCACCGCCATCACCACCACCACTACCACAACCATTGAAACAAAACACCCTTAGTCTATCATTACATCACGAACATAAATACTAACACATGACAGTGGTTTGGTCACATTGAGGGATGAAAAGTGAAGGATGAAGAGTGACAAGAGTGTACGCGAGTGAAATCAAGGATCCTACTACTACTGTAATATCTACGTGATAGAGACAAAAGGACAGGAGGAGGAAGAGATAATAAAGAGGGGAGAAACCTTATCTCTTTATTATCTCTGTTCCTCCTCCCCCCTTCCACTCCTTCACCCGACAGTCCCCTAAGTGTGACAAGGTCCCACACCGTTGCCTTTCAGCTGTTCAGTTCCATTCAGTTACGTGCTTCCCTCCGCCTTGTCAACTATCTCTGCTCCGCTGCCTCTGACCCGCATCCACGGACAGACCGACTCACCAACTCACACCCTCGACACTTGGCAAGCCCACGTGTGTTTTTTTGTTTTGGTGTGTGTGAGAAAACATTCAAGCAGTCTTAGATACCCTTGAACAATGTGTCCAACCTTACATTGATGGCCATACATCAGTGATAAAAAACAATAGTACATTCATCATAGCTTGACAGGGTTAGTGTACCGTCCTTAGAGGCATTGAACTCCCCCTGTGTCACGTCCCTACCACACTTTATCATGTACTAAAACGGTGCATGGCATTGGAATGTTAGGTTAGGTTAGGATGTGTGTGAAGTGTACTGTGTTGTTGTACGGTTATTAGAGAAATCCACTGACATTACAATTATTTTTCAAGTCAGATATATACAATACTTCGATCTAGACTTATATCCTTTCCTTTCTTATCTCTATATTTGTTAATTGACTCAATATTAAGTCATTATATAAGACCAGCGTAACATTTGAAATAATTCAGTCAAAGATTTAAACAGGAGCTGGTTTATTATTTATCTTTTTTATGTAATATGTTATTCATGTATTTATATATATTATCACCTGTTATTGAGTGTGTTTATCTGGTTTTATCACAGTACTTCTATCAACTGTTACTGGGTATGTGATGTTATCTTAATTACAATATATTTTTCTTCTATGCATCAATCAGCTTTCATTCATCTTTACTCTCTCTCTCTCTCTCTCTCTCTCTCTCTCTCTCTCTCTCTCTCTCTCTCTCTCTCTCTCTCTCTCTCTCTCTGTCTCTCTCTCTCTCTCTCTCTCTCTCTCTCTCTCTCTCTCTCTCTCTCTCTCTCTCTCTCTCTCTCTCTCTCTTCTCTCTCTCTCTCTCTCTCTCTCTCTCTCTCTCTCTCTCTCTCTCTCTCTCTCTCTCTCTCTCTCTCTCTCTCTCTCTCTCTCTCTCACATTAAGATGGAGTGACACGCACATACATGCCACACACACACACACACACACACACACACACACACACATACACACACACACACACACACACACACACACACACACACACACACACACACACATGCACACACATACACACACATTCTCTCTCTCTCTCTCTCTCTCCTCTCTCTTCTCTCTCTCTCTCTCTCTCTCTCTCTCTTTCTCTCTCTCTCTTAATCTTAATTACAATATCCATTTCTTCTATGCATCAATCAGCTTTCATTATCTCTCTCTCTCTCTCTCTCTCTCTCTCTCTCTCTCTCTCTCTCTCTCTCTCTCTCTCTCTCTCTCTCTCTCTCTCTCTCTCTCTCTCTCTCTCTCTCTCTCTCTCTCTCTTTCCCCGGACGGAGCGGAGAAAGACGGGCGGTCTCCTTACACTCATGTCCCTGTCCACCCAGCAGTGAATGTGTACTAGGTGTTAGTCAGGGGTTGTGAACTGCTTCCTGGGATGGTGGACTGGACACTTGCCTCGGTGGGTAGCTACAGGGTGCAAACCCATGATCACCAAAACCGGCTTCGGCCAAAACCGGGTTCCGGATCAATGTATCGGTGATTAATTTGGTACCGGGCCGGTCACCGCGTGGCTTGGAAGAGTGGAGGTAGAGGGGTAGCGTGGATGATGGAGGTCTTGTTGAAACACACACGGCTTGATATAGATGATATATTGAACACACTTGATGTAGATATAGAACTATACAGTGACTATGACCTTAACCTGCCTTGAGAGAGATAACGACTTGTTGATGATGGTAGCGAGCTGAGAGATGATGAGCTACTGGTCAGGGTGGAAGCCGGGAGAGAAGTGATCGAGAAACAACGGGTGTGTGCTCAGCCGCGGTCAGGAAAGGTTGACTCCAGGTGGACTACGCGCCTATGATTGGTCGGGACTGACCCGGGAGAATGACGTCACGGGAACAGAGCTGTGTGATAGGGTCCTGCACGTAGGCCGTGGGCCGGCTTTGACCTGACGCCTTGGCTGGGATGTGAATTCTAGGAAAATTCCTTACCCGCATACACTCTCTCTCTCTTAGCTAAAAACAATGAATATCTTAAAACTAGTTAACAATGAATATACAGATATGATATGATACAATATGATATGATACAAATACTTCCCCCTTGGAAGCATACGTCCTCGTATGTTGAGCTAAAGAGTACAATCAGAGAGGAGGGACGATGAAATACATTGAAACAATACAGAATACACAATAAGACATAAGACATAATAAAAATACATGAGACATGAACAAGAATCAGGATGTAGCCTTTACATAGATACATATATATACATAATTTATACAGTTGGACAGGAATGAAAGGAAAGATGAAGGAAATGGCTAGTAGACTGGGCGAGACCGGAGCTGATATTTAGGTGAGGATGAGATGGGGGGTGAAGGTGGCTGACTTTCAACAATGTCAGGAGCATTTTTTGGTAGTGGAGAGGTAGGTTCGAAATCGAAACCACGATCAACCCGTTTGAGATGGTCTCTGTGAACAAAGTTTTCACTGCCTGAACTTAGGTTTCTGAGTTTGAACTTGTGACCGGCCATCTTTTCAATTACACGGTGAGGTCCGTTGAATCGGGGGTCGAGCTTAGAGTGGCGGTCTTGGACTTTGGTGAACACGATGTCACCAACCTCGATGTCATGCGGTTTAGCGCGCTGATGCTGTTTATGCAGCATAGATTCCTGAGAGGCGGTAAGTCTGTCACGGACGGACATATGAATGCGCTGGAAAGCTGAAACGCGATTCTGAACATAATCGTCAACGTTGTATAGAGGACGAGGGTCAGAGGAGAGAAACTCATATGGGAGTCTTTTGTCAGAGCCATATAAAATGAAATGTGGAGACTCGTTGATCGATGAGTGAATCGCAGCGTTAAGAGAGCATGCGACTAGGGGAATGTGATCATCCCATGAAGAGCTTGAATTGGCAATGAAGCGTAAGATGTCGAGAATTCGACGGTTTGCTCTCTCGACTTTTCCGTTCGCTTGAGGGGAATATGGAACAATGTTGCACTTTTTAATTTCAAATGACTCGCAAACAGCTTTGAGGATGGCATTGTTGAATTCGGTGCCATTATCTGATAGAAGTACTTTAGGAGATGCATACCGGCATATGACTTCATCTATCAGTGCTCGTGCAACTGAACGTGCAGATTTGTCTTTGAGAGGAACCAAGATGCTGAAGCGTGAAAAACTATCGATACAGACGAGCAAATAGTGAAAACCGTTCTCCGTCAGAGGGAGTTTCAAAATATCGACTGACAGACTGTCCCAAGGAGCATGAGGGATAGGATATGGGAGGTTCGGAGACTCATAATGGAGAGAGGGACGATGCTCAGCGCATGAAGCGCATAAGAGACAATGACGGGTGATGTCTTTCCTCATGGAAGGCCAGAAATATGATCTTTGAGCCTGTTTGAATGCTCTATCTTTGCCTGGATGACCGGCAAGAGGGGAGTCATGAACGTAATACAAGATAATAGGGACAAGAGCTTCTGGAATGACAAGCTGAGATGCATGATATAATGAATCGTCCTCAGAAATGACAGAACTAGATTTATAGAGGACATCGTCTCGAAGCAAAAAGGAATCTGGGGAGATTACTGAGGGTGTCTCGAGCGATGAGGGAGGGACATGAGATGAGTCCTGAGAAGGCGCGTGTATGACAACGTAGACATCAGATGGTGGCGGTGACTCAGGGAAGGGTGAGGCAGAGATGAAGGTGCCATTCTGGGCGATTTGATGAATAGAAGGGAAAAGTGAGATGTTGAAGTGAGACATTGTATGGTATCCTATCAATATTTCAGCTGCAAAACATACATCATCCATGACATAGAAAAAATCTGAGATAGAAGGTTCAAGTGGAGACAAACAGATACTGAGGAGAACCTTTCTATGAGGTATGACAACGTTTCCAGAAATACCACTAACAGTGATGTCTGGTGGATAACTCTGAAACTTGTGCCTTGAGGCGGCAGAGAGTTTTTCAAAAACATGAGTATTAATGATGTTGACTGAGGCACCAGAATCGAAAAATAAACGGCATTTGTGAGAGGCTAATTTGACGTCAGCAGTCAAACCTTGGAAAAATCCGGAGGATTTAACAGGGACACATGGGAGAGGCACTGTCTGTGCATCCGCGAAAACAACACGTTTATGAGATGACTTACTACCTGCGGTCTTTAGAATGGACTTGAGTGTTACCGAGGAGGTGCGAGGCTCTGGCGCGAATCGTTTCCCGAAGATTGAGAAGACTGCATTTGTTGCTGGAAAAGGCGACATTCCTCAAGTGAGTGACCGCGTTTATTATGAAGGGAGCAGAAGGCATTACTGTTGAAATTATGATAACCTCTTTCGTCAAGCATTACTCGACAGTCCGCTGAGACGTGACCTTTGAGTCCACATCGATAACATGTTACCTTTCTCGAGTCACGGGAGGATGAACGGTGACGAGAATGAGAGCGTTGATCAGAACGTGACAAATGAGTGTTTGAAGGTGGAGATGGGCTCTGAGGGGAGGAGCTTCGGTGAGAAAATGGGGGCTTGATTAAGGAATGCGGGGACTGAACTAAACTTACTGGCTGAGGAACAGGTGGCGATTTCTCTGATATTTTCTTGCACAGATCATACAAGAAATCTTCCTTACTGAATTTAATGTCGCTTGCAACGGTGAAGGTTGGTGAATCGAGCTGAACAAGGAACAGGAAATACGACATAAGGCGTTTGAAATCAGTAGAAGATATATTGCCGTCTGTGTCGATCCACTGAGAGGATTTCATTTGCTCTGTTAACTCAGCACTGAGAGAGGATGCAATATTCTCTGCCTTATACACATCATGAGTAGAACGAGCAATATTAGTGAGAGTTTGAGCAATTTTGAGGAAGGAATGAGTTGCACCTAATTTTGAGTGACCAGAGAAATGAGAGATTAATGCTGTGGTGAGTTCATCGTATGTAGAAAAACTGAGGAATTTATCGGTTTTTATGAGTTTTCCCGCAAGACTAGATGGGTCATGACAAATCTGTGATTTTAAAATGGCTAATTTTCCCACATCAGAATGAGCTGAGCGACGTGTACATTCATCATTTACACGCCGGACAAAGGCTTGGACTGATTCAGAGTTAGTACCAGAAAAAGGAGGAATTGAGACATTATCAGATATGAGAGTAACCTGAGGTGTGGGTGTGTGAAGTGACTGGTCGTTAGACATCGTGATCACGTTGAGGAAACACACAAGAAAACAAAGAAACACTGAGTGTACACAAAAAATGTAGAATAACTAGCACAATAAAGGGAAAAATATAATAAGAACTAAGGTACTTAACTAGCAGAGGACCAAGGAGGTGGAACACGTGGACGCTGACTGGTCACGTGGTGAATGGGCGTATTTCTGGGCTGCGACACGTGGTGAAGAGCGATGGGCGTCTTGAGGGCGGAGACACGTGGTGAGGGCGTGGAAAACTTGTTTGAGGGACCACGTGGTGATGGGTGATGACCGTCTTGAAGGGACACGTGGTGAAGGGCGATGAAGGAAGCGACTGCAGGGCGTAGAGGAGAACACGAGGTGGGCGAGGCAAGGGCGTGTGTATATAGTCACTTACTGGCAGAACGATGCACGTGGTGAGGATAGACTTGATGACGGAGGAGGCTGAATCTTGATAATTCGTCGCTTGGAAGAACGAATTCCACCGTTGCACACCAATTGTATCGGTGATTAGTTTGGTACCGGGCCGGTCACCGCGTGGCTTGGAAGAGTGGAGGTAGAGGGGTAGCGTGGATGATGGAGGTCTTGTTGAAACACACACGGCTTGATATAGATGATATATTGAACACACTTGATGTAGATATGGAACTATACAGTGACTATGACCTTAACCTGCCTTGAGAGAGATAACGACTTGTTGATGATGGTAGCGAGCTGAGAGATGATGAGCTACTGGTCAGGGTGGAAGCCGGGAGAGAAGTGATCGAGAAACAACGGGTGTGTGCTCAGCCGCGGTCAGGAAAGGTTGACTCCAGGTGGACTACGCGCCTATGATTGGTCGGGACTGACCCGGGAGAATGACGTCACGGGAACAGAGCTGTGTGATAGGGTCCTGCACGTAGGCCGTGGGCCGGCTTTGACCTGACGCCTTGGCTGGGATGTGAATTCTAGGAAAATTCCTTATCCGCATACACTCTCTCTCTCTTAGCTAAAAACAATGAATATCTTAAAACTAGTTAACAATGAATATACAGATATGATATGATACAATATGATATGATACACCAAAGTCGTATAGAAAAAGTTCGTATGGCAACAATTCGTAGGATAAGGTTCGTTTGCCTAAAGTACGTCAGGATAAAGTACGTAGGGTATAAAGTTCGTCATGTAAAAAGTTCGTAATGGAAAAAGATCGTAATGGAAAAAAATCGTAAGGTTAAATGTTCGTCGTGCTAATGTTCGTTTGAAAAATGTTCGTACGCGTAAAAGTTCGTATGGAAAAAGTTCGTATGCAAATGTTCGTAAGCAAAACGTTCGTACGCAAATGTTCGTCAAAGATAAAGTTCATCTGACAAAAATACGTAAGTAAAAGTTCGTACGCTAAAGTTCGTATGCAAATGTTCGTATGGTATAAAGTACATATGTAAAATATTCGTTATGACAAAAGTTCGTATAGGAAAAGTTCGTACAAAAACAATCATATGTAATTATTCGTACGCAAATGTTCGTCAGGGATAAAATTCTTCTGGGTAAAGCAGTACATACGGAAAAGTTCGTCAGCATGTTTGTATGGTAATAAGTCGCTATGGATAGTTGCTATACGAAGATTTTCTATACGAACCTTTGTCCGAAACCCATGAGAAATAGGAGTGTCGCTGAGAGCCGACCCTGCTCACAACCATCATCACCACCACCACCACCGCCCGCTTCGTCTCCACCACCGACAACCAACATCATAACCTTGCACTCTGCCGCCGCCGCCTTCCCGTTAACGCAAAACAGTATACATTGAGCACACAGACATGATGAGCCATTGCCTCCAGGAATTATTTCAAGAATAAACTACTACTATCCTCCATATACAACAACAACAACAACAACAACAACAACAACAACAACAACAACAACAACAACAACTACTACTACTACTACTACTCTCCCTATACTATTACTACTACTACTACTACTACTACTACTACTAAAAAAAAAAATCTCTCTTTCTCTCTCTCTCTCTCTCTTTCTCTCTCCACTTTCCATTGTCCTCCTCCACCTCCGTTCTCCCAGTGGCCTCAAATAGTGATCACAAAGGAAGTGTTAC
>JAXIVD010007747.1:17500-19270 GCA_036785275.1 Cancer borealis
CTCCCTCAATCGCCTCTCTCTCCTCCTCTCTCCTTCTCATCGTCATCTCTGCACTCTCACTCGGTCTCTCCCTCCCCTCACTCGTCCTCGTCCCCTATCCCTCCTCCCTCACTCTTCCTCGCTCTCTCCTCTAGTCTCTCGTCTCCTTCTCATATCTCTCTCCCTCTTCCTTGATCTCTCGTCTTTCCCCTCTCCATCTACTCTCCTCATTATTAACTCTCCACTCTTCTCCTCCTCCTCCCTCCCTCTCCCTCCATCTCTCTCCCACTCTCTCCTCTCCGTCTCCCCCTCTCCCCCACCTCCTCTCTCCTCTCTCTCCTCCCTTCTCGTCACACATCAGTGCTCGATCTCCTCTCCGCTCTCCTCTCTCTCCTCATCTCTTCCTCCTCTCTCTCATCCCTCCCCTATCTCTCTCTCGTCTCTCTCGTAACACTCTCCTCCGTCTCACACGTCCCCTCTCCTCTCTACTCTCACCCTCCTCTCTCTCTCTCTCTCTTCTCTCCTCTCTCCTCTTCCTCTCTCTGAATGATCATCTCTCTCTCTCTCTCCCCTCTCTCTCTCTCTCTCCCTCTCCCCACTCCCCCTCCTCTATTATCTCTATCCTCTCTCCTCTCTCTCCTATCTCTTCTCCTCATCTCTCCTCTCTCCTTCCTCTCCCTCTCTCTCTCACTCTCCCTACCTCTCTCCTCCCTCGTCCTCTCTCCTCTCTCTCTCTCCATCATCGTCCTCACTCTCTATCTCCCTCCCTCAGACAATCTTCCTCCAGTCTCGTCTCCCTCCTCCCTCCCTCACGTCGCCTCTCTCCTCTCCTCTCTCTCACCTCTCTTTCCACATCTCTCTATCTCGTCTCTCTCGTCTTCTTCTCTCTCTCTCACTCCCTCTCTCTCTCTCTCCTCTCCCTCTCCCTCCTCCCTCCTTCGGTCCTTCTATCTGGTTTCTCTCTGCTCTTAACTCTTCTTCTCGCTCGCGGTCACTCCCCTCCCTCCTCTCGCCCTCTCATCCTCCCCTCTCATCCTCTCTCCTCTCACTTCCTCTCTCTCTCTCTCTCTACACCTCTCCGCCTCTCTCCTCACATCTTCTCTCCTCTCCACTCTCGTCTAGTCCTCTCGCTCCTCCACATCTCTCCTCATCCTCTCCCCTCTCTCTCCCCTCTCTCTCTCTCTCTTCTTCTCTCCTCCCACCTCTGTCTCTCCTCCTCCTCCTCTCCTACTCTCTCGTCCTCTCTTCGTCTCTCTCGTCTCTCTCCTCCTTCCTCATCTCTCTCTCTCCCTCCTCTCGACCCTCATCTACTCAGCTCTCATCCTCTCTCTCTCTCACTCTCTCTCTCTCTCTCCTCACAGTTCTCTCTCTCTCCTCTCTCTTCTCCGTATCCGTCCGGCGTTTCTCTCTCTCTCTCTCTCTTCGCTCGCTTGCTTTCTCTCATCTTTTTATTTTTTATAATTTTTTTTATTTAAACTAAAGTTTACGTTTAAAAACATAAACGTCACCGAACACAGAAACCAATAACCCAGAATCCATAACACGAGACTGGCCTAAAGATGCCCTCCTTCGGGAGATGCTTCTGATTTGAAAGCCAGCCTGTTTCTTTTTGAGACACTATGGAGGGTGTGTGCGCACCATGATGAAGCCGCTGCCTTCACTGTTATTGAATTGCCTGAACTGGAACGTCAACTGTGGAAGGCATTCCACAGTTATGCTCGCCCAGGTGAAGGCGCGTTGACAGCTGGCTGTGTGGGTCCGAGGGACATCCAGAAGGAGATCACTTGACAC
>JAXIVD010007748.1:0-2500 GCA_036785275.1 Cancer borealis
CTTAGCTTTGTTCTTAGACGTGATAACTCTCCCCGCTGTGAAGTTGTATAGTGATATGCGAGACACACGCCCTCAACTCTGCTACTAAGGCAAGGTATTCATGTCATTGCATTCCAAGATGAATAACTGTATATTAAAGCATTGTAACACTTCGGCAAGATTTACGTGTACATCCTAATACAACAAAGATAGACATGCATCTCCATATCAGAGTAAGTATCGGAGGTCTGACAGCAGGGCTCAAGGGCGTCACTCTCACTGAGCTTCGTTGTGTCCACGTGTACAGGACTGTGAACACCTGGTGGGGGTTGACTGTATTACTAGTAGTTTGTTGTCTTTTTGGTTTGCAATTTAATGATTTATTTTTCCCACTAGTCAATGAAACTAGAAGAGCCATTTTTGTGGTTATTCTTATGGAATGATACAAAGTCAGTAAATACATTCCAGCTGATAGTAAGGACATCAGTGAACCTCCTGAAATAATCGTATTAGTTTAATATGCTGTGTTATATACTTATTTCAATTGTCATTCTCTTAGCATGGCTCAGAGTCCATCATTTATTAGTAACAACCACTGTATTTAACTGATGTTGCCACTATGGATATAGAAATAGTAAAGGTAAGTTCTTTTATGATCAATTTGATTTATTAATCGGATTCATCGCTGTAGTTTTGAAGTTGAGTTTTATTTTTACAACTTATTCAACAATGATTTACCGGTATATCTAAAAATATGCTCCAAGACTTCAAGCATAACATACTTAATGGACAAAGCTGTTAGACTTAAACTGCAGTTACGTTTATATTTCATCCGGAGTAATTTTCTTTATCTATCTACCTATTCATTTTAAGAGTTGTGCTTTGCATCCCCACTACACGCCGGTGAGCAGCAGCCTCACACCACTAAACACTGGTGCTGGTGGCGTCAGGTGCAGCTTTTCTTAACTTTATCGACCTTCCGTGAGGCCTGGCTATCAGATCCTCGATGAGCCAGCAAGGACTTCTTAAAGAGGAGCGCGTGGCCAGGCCCTGAGGACACCCGTCACATCAACACTCTTTACTGGCATGCAAAGGAACGGACACCAAAACGAACCATTCATGAATGCTCGATGCACACACACACATACATACACACTGATCCTTCTACATTCTACTGTCATGCGCGAGCACTGTGCTGTTGGGGAAATAAATCGTCTGGTAGACACAGAATACACCCTCCTTCCTTTCCTGGCTTCCTAAGGCCACACTACAAGACACAGTCCCTGTGTCCTGCCCTTCAACCCTCCCGCCTCTTGCCGCTAACTTACGAATACAAAAGAAAAGAGTTCAAGAAAACACAGAGGGATAAACTTAAGGAAGAAGGAGCTTGGGTCACTTGCAATAAAGAAAAAGCAACAGCAATAGTAAAAGTATGAATCAAACAAGACAGGGATTAGGGCGAGCCAACCAGTGGAGGCGGGGCAGGCCGAGGCGGGCTGCGCCGTCCTCCGCTGGTGGCACCGCTTCTATGGTCCTGTTAATGCATTACGAGGCTCACAATATTCTCGACAAACATTTATCTATAACATTCCCTGGGCAGACAGAGTGCGCGGGCTGTTCTAGGACTGGTGACGGGGGCTAAGCTATTCTCAAGCCGTCAACTTACTCAGAGTAAATATACTCGGGCGCTTCTCTGAAATAAATATAGAAAAATTGCGTTAAATTTTCCTTATCACAACTACTGTTAATCTCTTAGCCGAAAGAATTGTCTCGTCTTACAATGAGGACTGCTTTACTGTCTTGCTGGTAAGAATGAGATGAAAATCTACAAGAGTCTACGTTAAATCTAGAGAGAAAATGAGCTTTGTTAAAAAAGAAAACAGTCATCTGGATAGCAACGGACACTAATATAATATACAATGTAGAAACCACGACAATCACACCCTAACACATTAAGTGCGTACCCTTATAGACGTTTAGAGCAACAGTACATAGACAAAGAAAGACTCTGTAGACAATTAACTGATAAAAGTGAATAGAATACGTCACTGGCACTTCAATTTTAAGATAGAGGTGAAGGTGACAAGGAAGGGTAGAGATAAGCAACCTATAACCTGCAGCAGCAACACAGCCTCACATAGGAGAGCGTTGCAGCAGCAGCAGCAGCAGCAGCAGCAGCAGCACACTTGCTCAGCCGTCTGGTAAGCATCAACAAGCGCGCCTCAAGCAGGCAATGATGAAGCTGGACCAAAATGCCCTCAAAGAAAACGCAATAATTGAAGCCTTACCTGCACGCCCGTTCCTCGAGCTCTCAGGCAGGACGGACGGCGTGTCGGAAAAGGTGACGCCGGGTGAGCTTGGTTTGGGTTCCTCCACCCCCAGCACGATGCCGGGGCTGCGCTGGGGGTTAGGGCTCTGCAAGGGCGGGGCGCTGGACTCCTGCGAGCCCGAAGATACCGTAATGGCTGTGATTGCCGCGGCCTCCTTCAGGCTGGGGTTCCTCTTCCTTCTGGGGGGTAAG
>JAXIVD010007748.1:5000-10000 GCA_036785275.1 Cancer borealis
CATAATTATGTTTTCGTTAAACTCAGGTAAACTATTGAGCGGTCACTTTTTTAATTCAATATTAATTACTTTAACACTTCATCCAATAGACTTAAATGGTTTGCCTCACCGCCTGGAGGCACGAGCTCGATATAGATCCTATCAGTCTTAAGGAGCCTTCATTAAGCCTACTGGCGCCACGGATAAGGGATAAAAAATAAATAAATTTATTTATTTAAAAAAAGTATATATAAATATATGTTTAAATCAATAAATTAATTAATTTTTTATCCTTTACCCGTGGCGTCGGTAGGCTTAATGGAGGCTTTAGATGGTCAGCCTCCGCCCGTTAGTAGCCCGGGTTAGATTTTTTATGTGATGCTTCGCTTCTTGTTGAGAGGCTCATGCTACCAGCTGAAATTGCTCGAGCATATAGCTTTGCATTCCCGCCGAGGAAAGTGTTATGGCAACATGTGGATGATCTTAGGCCACTCGGCGGTATTAGCAAATAAAAGTGGCCAGCACGTGCCGAGGTTTGAACTCGGGACTCTGATTTGGTATGCCCGACCACTAGCCACTAAACAACCGTTTATGTATACATATAAGTAAACAGCAGTAGGATAGAATTTGCGGGCTGTAAATGTAAAGCTGAACACACCACAGGAGCAAGAACGAGAGGGATTGAGGAAAATAGGCAAATCGAATCACAGCGACTCCCGGAGGATGGTCAGTGACGTGAGAACCCAACACACATTACCTTGGGCAGCTGGGTGCTCGGTGCTCGGTGCTGCCCATGCATCACTCTAATGTTAAGGTTTGCTGGGCGTCAGTGTGAATGATGATTGAAGGTGTGATAGAGACCACTCATGAAGACATTTGATGTACAGGTTTTTATCATAAGTTCATGAATATAGACAATAAAGACATAGTTAACACGCAGGCATGCACACACACACACACACACACACACACACACACACACACACACACACACACACACACACAGACACAGACACAGACACGCGCGCGCACACGCACACGCACACGCGCACACGCACACGCACACGCACACACACACACACACAGACACAGACACAGACACAGACACAGACACAGACACAGACACAGACACAGACACAAACACAAACACAAACACAAACACACACACACACACACACACACACACACACACACACACACACACACACACACACACACACACACACACACACACACACACACACAGAGTTGGATATGTACGCTAAAAGGCATTCAGATATCGAGAGAGAAGGACAGATAACAATAATACAAACATTTGCCCAACCAAGTCCATCAGAAAAAAAAGAAAATAGCGCTTCTCCAAACATACACATTCACACATGTAGATGAGACAAGCACTCAGACCAATTGGTGATACATTGGAAAGGAAAAAACACAATCACCATGACCATCATTACCACAGGAACCACCACCACCACCACCACCACCACCACTACCACCACCACCACCATCACCACCACCACCACCACCACCACCACAGCAGAATACTAATTGGACAAACACACACACACACACACACACACACACACACACACACACACACACACACACACACACACACACACACACACACACACACACACACACACACACACACACACACACACACACACACACACACACACACACACACACACACACACACACACACACACACACACACACACACACACACACACACACACATACACACACACACACATACACCTCATCGAACAAATTTACGGCCCCATGTACAGTACTGACATAAATCACGCTAATCGTTGTTCATTGCAGCCATTCATTCACCAACAAGCCATTCATTACCTGCTACTGTGCCGGGACGAACACCCTTCCCAGCAGCTACAACGCAATCATTATACACTCATTATTACACCAATACCTTCCATCATTCCTTTATGTAAACGAGACCAGATATTATGTACTGGTAAAAAATTTGTATACGTGCTAAGATATCAAACTCTTTTTCTTTCTCCCTAATTAGTTATGTTTCATCTCAATTTGGAGATCGCTATATTAATCCTTATTTTCCATTAAGCTACATGCAATAATAACTTCTTGTTTAACTTGTTTCTTGTTAATCGGATAACTTAAAATGCGTCTTCATTGAGTGATGGATCGTAACTTTTCTCGATAAGATGGTTGTAATATATGATAAATCTTTAGAATAATAGCGAACGTGTGTGTGTGGGGGGGGAGGAAGGGGGCACGCGCTTGCGTAATTGACACTTACTACACACAAATGGAAGAAGAAAGTGTATCTTCCAAAATATCAATCAGATGAATAGATATATAAATGAATACATGAATAAATAAACATATGAAAAGTGAAATCAATATATGAATCAAAAACATACATAATAGACGTAGAGAATCAGAGTGAGTAGTAAGGTAAAAAAAAAAGAAGTTTGTACATATCTTAGTTATGATAAGTATCTTGACAATGAATCTTGTCCTAAACGGAAGTCAATGTTGAACACAATGTTGTACATATAACGTAATACCATTATTACTACTACTATTACTACTACTACTACTACTACTACTACTACTACTATTACTATTACTATTACTATTACTATTACTATTACTATTACTATTACTACTACTACTACTACTACTACTGTTACTGTTACTGTTACTGTTACTGTTACTATTACTATTACTATTACTATTACTATTACTATTACTACTACTACTACTACTACTACTACTACTACTACTACCACTACTACTACTATTTCTAATACCACGTTTAATATTAATACAACAACTACTACTATTACTTATACTACAAGTACCCAATTTTCACTACTCGTTGCAGTAATGGTCTCACAATGAATATCGGGACCCTATGCAAATTCAGGTCATTGATGAAATATAGCATGATTTTTCTCGTTGGTGACTCCTACGCTTACGACTGGACGCGGGTCAGGTTTAGGATTACACTTGGATGTAACCAAAGAGTGAAGCACATACACTCGGATGCCAGACTGAACCAATACATGACAGGTATCATTAGGAAGATACCAAAGGGCACGTGTGTATGGCTGCTTCCAGAAAGGAGTGCACGAGTTCATTTTTCGCGGGCTCAATCCCCGCGCCGGGTAGGAGACATATGGACCAAGTCTCTTATAAGTGTGTGGTCCCTGTTCACCAAACAGTAATGAGGTACCTGATCTCAGACGGGGTTTGTGACCCGCTTTCAGGGGGGAGAAAACAAATCTCCCATAAATAAAAAATATATACGGCAGTATCGTAATGAGGCTGCCGTACTGGAGCCACAGGCCCGTTAGGGCCTCTTTCAGGAATTCGTCCCTATAAGTTATATACTGGGAGACATACTCTTGAAAGACAATATAGCGGATTAATATTGGCATTCCCAAACACCTGGTGAGTGTGTTCCTCTACACTTTGAATGACTCGTGGTGTGTGTAGACCTTTGTGTTGCAATGTTTCATCTGGCCAACACTAAGATTGTTTTAATATATTTTTATACTGTTACACAATGATAAAATGAAATACTTATCTTACCCTTAGGAAATACAAGAGCATAGTTAACTTATAATGAGGCTGCGTCATGTTGTTTGTCCTAATTCATAGTGTTATTATTTTTTAAGTTTTCAAGCTTACTTCTGATCCATAGTTTAAAAGTAATTGATCAAACAAAAACAGTATAAGGGAAATTCTGCAATTTTCATCTGAGAAAGAGAAAACATTGACTGTCATGCATTTCATGTTCTGTATTATGCTATCAATATTATTATTATTTTTACTGCTATTATTACCATTATTATTACTATAATTATCATTACTATTATTACTAATTTCATCATCATTACTATTAATCTTATTATTATTATTATTATTATTATTATTATTATTATTATTATTATTATTATTATTATTATTATCATTATCATTATTATTACTATTATTATTATTATTATTATTATTATTATTATTATAATCATTATTATTGTGATTATTGTTATAATTATTATTGTTATTACGTGTTTCTATCTGTTTATAATCAAGTATGAAACACCATCAGCATCACACATTTCATTGGAACTCCAGTAAAACATGAGAGTGTGTTGATCTGACGTGAGGACTGACAACACAGCCAGTCAGCCAGCCAGCCATGGTGCGCTGCTGTCCGCCGCTGTATGGGCAGCTTCAGTGCCTTCAATCTTTGTACACGAGGCTTTATTTGAACAATGAAGAGTACATTGGTCATATTTGAGATATTCTTTTTTTTTTTTGCCCGAAAAAAAGTTTTATGAATAAAAAGAAAAAATCGACCGGAAGCTCAACAAATGGAAAACCACACAAAGTAATGAATCACAAATTCCTCCATGAACTCTGTCTCGTTGCCAATTCAAAGACTCATTGCAACCTAACAATATGCAGTCTTCCTCCGTCCACTGCATTGATCACACTCGACTGTCTACTGCAACAAGGATGAAACGCAAAGCTTCTTCCTAAAACACTAACTTCCTGAGCGACAGCCGTTAAATCATCACGTTTTATCTTATGGCTTCTCCGTCGCAGGGAAGGCCCACTCTGTTTTATTTTGTTCCTCAACAACGAAGCCTGAAGGAAACCAGGTCTAGGTGAGGCACGTGGACGATCCTTGTGTTTCATACATGACAAAAAGGCTGTACCAGACTACTATATCCTGAACGCTATCAGCCATAACTTTAGGAGAGGCAGCAGTCGATGACGTCCCCCTCAACCAAAGCAAAACAATGGTGATGCATTTAACAAGATAATTACTAGTAGCATCCTACCTCCAGTCTTGTCCAATTCATCCTCTAGGTAGTTAAGGTTACCAAGCTATCTGGCGTCAAAGTAGACAACGAAATGACACACAGACTCCATAACTGAGATCGATCAATCTTAATCGATGGTCCTCTTCGCATATGAGTTGAGGACTGCAGTAAACACTCTTATCATCC
>JAXIVD010007748.1:15000-17500 GCA_036785275.1 Cancer borealis
ACTTATCTATGGATATCTTCACGTCAAAGCTTCATATTAGTTTCAATAAAGTAAATAAAAAATTCAATTGTTTTCCTTTTTCAACTATGAATTTGAATACAATTTCAGTAATTTTTTTAAAGAAAACTGCAAAAACCTACCAGTTTATATAACGTAGCGTACAAAATATTATTTATTTTAATCCAACTTTTCCTTAAAACTGGTACTCAAATCTAATACTACATGACTACCAACCTTGTTCCACTCAGCCAAGCACGTGCAGCGCGTCTCAAAAAGTGGCAATCATTTCCATGGACAGGCAATAACATGGACGGTGTTGTATGAAATGTTTTGCAGGTACGGTGTTACGCCCTGCCTTCCTCCTATTACATGTATGTGCAGAAAATGAACAACACTAACTGGTTATTGACAAGGCTCATAACCCCGTGTCTAGATCAAATTTTTTTTTTCAGAATTACATATAAAGCGAGTTTATATGTGTTTGCCGCGTCGCGTTTACATTCATAAAATAATATAAAAATAAAGTAAATTGGAGTGTTGTTAAAGTTAGGGCACCAGGTTAGGTTTTGGAACGGGATCACATAAACAGTAAAAATGTAGAAAATGCGTATTAAAATCTTTCAATTTATGCATTAATCTTTTAATACTTTTTTTTCGTGTTATATAGTTACATTGCAGAAACATGAACATAAAAAAAAAACGAGAAACGATAAATGTGCGTTCATTTTCTCTGAATAACTAATGGAACAATTAGCCTGAGGTAATTAACGGAGTAATGTACCACGCAACAATGAACCATGACTTGTCCGTTTACTAATTCATACCTTAAAATGTAGAATTTGTTTACGTCTTTGGTTTATGAAATTTACATTTATTGATGAACATAACACCAGCGTCAAAATGTCAAAAGTAACTCACACTTTTAATCCTGCGTCTTTTCTTCTAGATCCTCAGTTACCTACAAGCTTTTGGGATTATCAAAGTAAATGGTGATGCCCGTAAAATAATAATTCTAATCACAACAATGTTTTCAGAAAGAAAAAAAAAACGTCTGAGACAAAGCTTGTACATATATTTTTCTCTCCGCATATTGTCACTCATTCCTCTAATTTATGAGGTGAAACTCTTTTCTACAATGTATAATACACTGTTGTGTGTTATGAATGTTGTAACGCTTTGTATAACTGGCTGAGGATATTCGAGAGTTTTGGACAAATAGTTTCAACAAGCCTTGTATTATATGTCTATATTACTTTAAACAACACTCTGGATGTAGTGTAGAGAGTACTATTGAAACTCATGAGTCGGCTCTGGATAACACTCAAAATAACCAAACAGAGATAAACACAGACAAACAGATGGACAGACAGAGACAGACAGTTTTTCTAATTTCACTTTCACAAACTTTCAAACCAAACCATATAACGTCATAAACATTATTTTTTACACAACAGAGAAAAATACAAAAATGTATTGCAAGTATATACAATGACGGGAAGTTAAAAAAAAGAATTTCATTTATTCTCTTCTTCTTTTTCTCTTTCACTACACCATGCTTGATATGGCATGTATTAAGTGTTAATAATCTACATTAATGGTAATACTCATCACTTTTGTCTGTCTGTTTGTCTATATGTATGTATGTCCATCTGTCTGTTTGTATGTCTGTCTGCGCTTCCGTCCCCATCACCATTACTGTTTCTTTTCATGGATAATCAAAGAAAGCAATGTTGGTTTTCCTTCCATGTCACTTCTCGGTCCATCTTATAATCACTTCGTCCTACGCACAATAATTACTACGTCGGTGAAGCGAAGTTTGTTATTTCTGATGGTTTATAAAGTATAATTCTGTTGCTGATGAAGGATAAGCGATAGATTCTCTGACACAAAGACAGTCGCACCGATAAATAAAAAAACATGTGAACACAGTAAGACAGACAAAGACAGACAGAAAGACAGGCAGAAAGAGACAAACAGAAATACACACAAAACAACTAAAACAATCAATATTACTACTGTAACTACTACTACTACTACTACTACTACTACTACTACTACTACTACTACTACTACTACTACTACAATACTACAATACTGCAATAACAATAATAACAATAATAATAATAACAATAATAATGATAATAATAGCAATAATAATATTAATAATAATGATAATCTGTCTATTTATATACAGAGCAAATATCACAATTAAAAATGAGTCGCTACGACAAGAGTTAAGTGTTCGGGGAGAGATTACTCTCCCTTCCCCCATCTGCTTCTATTCTTTTCAAAGGAAAGAATAGAAAAGAAAGTGCTTCTTAGACCCTCGCTCCATCCCTTTTTGTCGCCTTTTACGGTACAAAGGGAATACAGTGGTAGTATTCTTGTAGCCCCAACATCAGGAAATATAATGATGATACTCATAGTTATATCAATAATGAAAATAACAGTAGTAATAATAATGATGATAATGATTATAATGATAGCACTACTACTACTA
>JAXIVD010007749.1:0-19264 GCA_036785275.1 Cancer borealis
GTAAAGCAAAACATTTACTATTAAAAAATATATAATAATAAGTTCAGAGGGAGAGAATACATGAGAAGAACAGACACCAGAAGACTTATTGGTCTATAGCTGGGGTATCTGCTGGACTACATACTACTACAAGTACACTAAGAGTTTGAGAACAGGATAGAACAGAACAAGGCTCTCTCTCCATCTTACTCTCCCTCCGGCAACATGCCGGCAGGAAAAACAGATAGAAGGGAACACCATGACCTTGTAGAAAACATGGCCATGAACATTTTATAGTAAAGAATGAAAATAGAGGAGGATAATATATATATATATATATATATATATATATATATATATATATATATATATATATATATATATATATATATATATATATACATACATATATATATATATATATATATATATATATATATATATATATATATATATGGTATTATTTAACATCTTCACCGTAATGCTTTAGAGAAATCAGGGTTATATTTTTGCATTGCCTGATGCATTTTGAGGTTTTCTTAATTATATTTCCGTCGCAAATTCTTAGTTTGTGAGATATTCAATGTTTTCTGTGAGACCTTCTCTTCGAAAAGTAAAGTTTAATTTGGTTTGAACAAGGTTCTGTTATTTGTCAATATTGGTTAAGGTTTGGTTAATTTAGGTTATGGGTTAATATTCGGTTCATTAACCCAATTCAATCTCAGAAACTTGTTCAGATTACCTTAAATAGTTATGCGGCTGCATTACAGAAAACAATTTGAATTTTTTAAGGTTACGTTAGGCTTATAGTTAGGTTTGGATAGGTTTAGTTATGTTTAGTTAGGTTTGGTTGGGTTAGTTTTGGTTAGGTTT
Source organism: Cancer borealis (assembly GCA_036785275.1). Classification (NCBI taxonomy): domain Eukaryota; kingdom Metazoa; phylum Arthropoda; class Malacostraca; order Decapoda; family Cancridae; genus Cancer; species Cancer borealis. Next base: position 853 of record JAXIVD010007749.1, read on the forward strand.
ATTTAACTGCAGCTCTGGGAAGAGGGTTATGCTAACAAAGCAAATTTTATTAAGTAAATTTTTACATCTTCACCAGAATGACGTGTACTATCGAGTGGTTAAGGAAACGAATATTTACCAAGTTATGTTATATTAAGTTAATTTAGTTGGACGAGGTGCAAACACCATGTTATTTCGTAAACAGACGTCATTATGGTGAAGATGTAAAATTTTACCATTGGATTCAGTATAAATTTCCCAGATATCTAAAGGCTTATGTATAAGTTTGGAGATGAATGTGAATAATATGGCTGAAAAATTAGTCTAGATGATTGGAGTCAACAGTTGCTGAATTGATGACTGTCCTTATATAATCTGGTAATGTGTTCATGTGATAGGAACAAATTTCAAACTGCACTTGCAAAATTACTGTTGTTATTGTTTGTCACTTGGAGAAGGCTGGAGTCCAATCATGGATGGATACGAAGTCCTCTTGCTCATCAAACTAATGCAGATGTTAAGGCTAAGGTTAGGTCAGGCATAACACCCACCTCTTTCTCTCTCTCTCAGCCATATACCATTGACTTACCTAATGCACAAATCACCACTACTCTTGAACAGCCGCCGCAGTTCAGCCTAACACAATACACGTGCACGGGACGCCCGGTCTCCCTCACCTTATACAGCTGACGACGTGTCTGTCTGTCACTGTCTGTATGTCTGTGTCTCCAGCAAGGATCATTTACTGTATCCTTGGTTTCCAGCCTCTCCACCACTCACGCAGACACGCACACATGTGGACTTCAATGTGGACTTCAATAAAATCATATACACATTCTTATATACTCCTTGCTATATCATAAGATCTACGTAAATACAGTTATATGGTTTTTTTTGTGTGTCTATCATCAAAGGAGTTTGAAAGGACGTGTGGATAATAAAACCGAGGAGAAAAATTAAAATTAAAATTAAAATACAAAAACATTTAACCCATTCAGTGCTTATAAGCACTGAATGGGTTAAATGTTTCTATATTATCTGGAAAGTGAGGGAGATGATGCAAATACCACGGCGAGTTACGTACAATGTAGCTTATATCTCCCCTTGTTTGCTCTTCGCCCTGTGATGTGGTCATGTATATATCATCGGTCGTATTTCTCTAGTATATATTTAAGAATTAAAGTAAGAGTCAGTACTGTTTATATCTTCTCCGTGTGTTTCAGTATAGCTAATAGTTATCAGGAGATATCCCTGAAAATATTATCATTGTCGTGAGTCCTCTTAGATGGCGCCACCATTGCGTCATCCAAACTTTTATTAGTGTTGTTATGTGTCATGTTTGTTTGTATAATGATTGGTGACGGTGTTCCCTGTTTGTGTTTGGCCATCAGCTGATTGAGTGTACGACTGTACGTCACTGTACACTTGATTCACACCCAACGAACATTACTCACGTACCACTACTCTACACAGACTGGCTCATCACTCAGGTAACAGTCAATTGAATGCTCTCATACCTTGTACTAAGTCACAACGTGTTAAGTTGAGCGTACATCTGGTTTATATGGCGTGACGCCCTTAATGCAAGTCCATCGTAACAATAATGAACACTCAACTTCAACAAAGGATGTTGGAAAGGAAACCCTCAATGCAATGAAGGTGAAGTGTGTGGTTTTAGTGTTCTGTTGATGAGTATCACATTACTGAAAGTGATCCAGTCATCTAACAAATGGCTGCCTCGTTATAATGCAAAACTTTAGTATTTTCTATCTTTATGGGTCAAGGACCCTGAACGTGATCCACAGTATGTGGTAATGTAAAGGTGTAACTTGGTGCTTTATGTCAAATATTGGTATTATTTTACATCTTCACCAGAACGCTCTAGAGAATTCAGGGTTATAATTTTGCATTACCTGGTGCATTTTGAGGTTTTCTTAATTACATTTTCGTCGCAAATTCTTACTTAGCGATATATTCAATGTTTTCTGTGAGACTTTCTCTTTGAAAAATAAAGTTTAGTTTGGTTTAAACAAGTTCTGTTATTTGTCAATGTAGATTAAGGTTTGGTTAATATAGGTTAGGTTAGGTTAGGTTAATATAGAAGCTATCAAATGTTCTCTATGACCAAAAGTAGGGTGTTGATACAGAGGCAAGATGCACACGTAAACAAACGCTATTATGGTGAAGATGTAAAATTTTACCCAAATAATTTACTATTGAGTACTTGATTAGTTGCGAGTTGACGTGTTGCCTGGGTGTGTACGTGTATTGAGTGCAACTGGCCAACTATCATTACGGTGATTCCTTTACGGAATCACAGGTTAAATCCTCGTATTCTTAACACACGTTCAATAGTTAAACACCTTGTTATCGTTAGAGTAGGGACAACTAGATATGAGGGATGATGGGAAAACTCGTGACGTCACTGAAAATGAGTGGTATATATATACCGGTCTGGACGGGAGGTCAGTCACTAGTGTTCCGTGACTCCGCTCCAGTCAGGTAAGAAACTTGTGGTCCGAGGGACTTGCCAAACACTTGAAAAACCATCGTGTTAATATTAATGGCTAATATAACCTGTCCTCCCGGCTATAGCTCCCGAGGAGAATCAGCAATCGACTGTCTTCTACCGTCAGGCTTCTGATGGAGTGCCAAAGACTGCCTGGGTAATCTGGCCTGTAAGCTGTGGACGACAGGACAAGGACGGTGACACGCAAACATTATTGCCGTGAGTGTGTTTTGGCTAGTTTCCATCAGTTCCCCTCACGTAACGTAGGTAAGATTTTAGCTAGTAATATTTTCATTTGTATCTATATGTTTGTTTATTTTTGTGCAGTGTAAAGTGTCGTGTGTGGTAGGATAAGTTGTTGTAAGAGCACCACCACAGATATCGCAAGTACATTTCTTATTTTTATTATTAATTAAAGTCTGTTCATTTATCCATTTAATTCTTTTTTTTCTCTCTCATCGGCCCCAGGGAAAGGCCCTAATAGTAGGGATAGTGATAGACGTGGTGGTGAAGACAGTGTCGATGCTCAAGTGGTGTCGTGGTGGCAGCATAGAAAGTAGATGAGAGGATAGTGTATACCGAAACGGTACAGTGATGACAGCAGTGTCAATAGAAAGTAACATTTACCTACGGTACAGTGGTAGTAACACTGACCCTCGGTACAGTGATGACAGCGGTGTCAATAGAAAGTAACATTTACCTACGGTACAGTGGTAGTAACACTGACCCTCGGTACATATGTACACATTAAACATACACAACACACATCCTTCACACCAAATGATGTGTGTGAGGAGAGCGTGAATCCTGCACTATTCAGTAGACCACAAAAATTTGGGAATCGCATATGAAGAAAGTAATTTCTGAAACTGATAGTGATAAAGAGTTTTCTGTTTTCACTGAGAATCAGAAAATATGGTATTTCTCTAACGTCATGTTCTTTTTTATGTATGAAATAGTTTTTTCTAAATTTTGGGTTAAAAAAGCTGGGGTCATCTTATACACAAAAAAGATATGGTAAGTAATTCATCAAGTGAATATCTGTAGACTTTTAGCTGCCTCTTATTTCCTTGACCTTACTACTTTTCAGGTATGACAAAGCATTAAGGATAGCTAAACAAGCACTTCTTTTGTCACATCCACTCTTTATGTTCATATGTCCCTCCCTCCATAGTTATCCTTATCCAGTTCGTGAATTCATCAATACCTATACTTGGATCTCTCAAAAAGTTATGTTTCCTTCTTCATGGTGTTTATTTACTGTTAGTATTGACTTTTGCAGATCCATGTAGATATATTTTACATAAAATGATAAAGTGATACGTAGTAGTATCTTTATTTCTCCTCACTCATAATTCTGATTTTTCCATCCATCTTCTTTCACACTCTTCCATTGTTTTACTGAGTTGGGAACGTGGGAGAGAAGAACCACCCTTGGAAATACTCTGTCATCTTTTATTAATAATAGACCAAATTTTTTCCCTTGAATTTTGTTTTAGTAGCCCATGACCAAAGCATTCTGTTTATGCGAAAAAAGTATATATAATACAAACTTTTTATTTAATTTTCCCTTCTTATATAGGACTTAAAGTCGTTAATTGTTAAAAATAAACTAAGATGCCATTCTAATCCACAGATAATTGTTGCCATGATGAGGTTGCAGGTGGTGATGACAGCATTGTTGGCTTTTGCCACGTGAGTACCTTAGCATTGGATGTACTTTGTAGAAGGTTTACGTTTGCAGGAACAACAGCTACAGGTCTACTGCTTGAGAGTAATGGTGATATTTTTCCAGGAATGCTGCAGGGAAGGTGAAATGGGATGTGCTTATCTTCAGCCAACAGTGGCCTATCACCAGCTGCATCAGTCACATGCAGCATGTACCTGGTGCTTCATGCAACCTATTCCCCAACATGACTTCCTGGATTGTTCATGGGATCTGGTGATTAAAATCTGTTACATTCTGTCTGTCTTGACTCTGTCTTGGATGTGATGACAAGGACCTCGTCATATTGAAGTTTTGTTGCTTGTCAATAGTGTATAATTTTTTAAATGTGTGTGTGTGTGTGTCTATATATATATATATATATATATATATATATATATATATATATATATATATATATATATATATATATATTTATATATACATATATATATATATATATATATATATATATATATATATATATATATATATATATATATATATATATATATATATATATATATATATATATATATATATATATCTATATATATATATCTAATATATATATATATATATATATATATATATATATATATATATATATATATATATATATACATACATATATATATATATATATATATATATATATATATATATATATATATATATATATATATACATATATATATATATATATATATATATATATATATATATATATATATATATACATATATATATATATATATATATATATATATATATATATATATATATATATATATAGTATACACACACACACACACACACACACACACACACACACACGTTATCTCTACCTTTTACGTATGTTATATTATAATGTATTTTTCAGGCCAACCAAACTGGGAACCATTGGTCCAAATTTTTGTAATGCTACTTGGCATTTTGATGAAAAACAAATACTTGCCATTGAACCTTATCTGATCAAGTACTGGGGCAACATATATGCCGAGGATTCCCGCACCTCACTTTGGAAGCATGAGTGGTCTAAGCATGGCACCTGTGCTGCTCAACTGCTGCAACTAAATACTGAGAGAAAATATTTTGAAAAAGGTGAGATCAAAATCCTTAGTATACACATTTTATCTTCCATAATTATCATCCTTATAGAAATCATGGTCTTGTTGGTCAAAATAGTGTGAAATTCCAGCTATGATGATTTCATGTCTTGAAGAGTCCAAAGTGTTCTGCAGCAGTAATGTTATACCACTTCAAGGCCTCAGGAGTTCATGCCTCTAAAAGCCTGCACTCTCCTGTCATGTAATGCTGAATGCAAAAAAACTGGAATGTAGTTCAAGGTAAAGTTATACCTACACTTTACTGCAGAAAGTTAAATCATATTCAGACTGCAATGCATTTCATTAGTAGAATAAATTAGACAAGTTTCATCATTTAATTGTTTGCTTGGTGTGGCAGGACTGGAGTGGGTGATGCAGAATGACATTCTTGCTGTCCTCACTAAGAGCAACATCTTGCCATCTGATTTGGAGACATATTCCGTCAAGCAGATCTTTCAAGCTGTGAAAGATGCATTTGGGGTTGATCCTGCCATCGATTGTATTTATGAGAAAGTAATCTGCTAATGTTTCTGATGTTAAGAGTTTGACTAAGCAAGCTTTCTAGGATAATGTAACAGTGTGCCCAATAAGATACAATAATGTTTCTGCGAGTCAGGTAAGTAAATATTAAAAGTACTTATTTGTGTAGTACACTTATCTCCTAACATTTTCAGTTTGTACTTTTCCATTCTTTTTTCCTTTCCTACTAGAATTCTCAATTTCACTCACAAATACCTTTTTTTTACAAAATCTTCACTCTTCATCCTCTCAATATTGTCATACCACCTTAATGTATTTCTCTTCACCCATCCCACCACTCACTTCACTCCACAAGTACCCATGACACCTTGCATACTTTCATTGCTCTCCTCCCATTTTGTCACTAAACACATCCCTTCCGGACAACTTATTTTCACAACATGCCAGGTTTTGATTATGTGCTTTCCATTGTTTTGTCTCATGCCTCAGATAGTCATATACTGTAGTGAACTTAAATAGCAGACTAACTGTACATATTATATTAACATGTTCTAGTAAGTGCCCTCTACTGATTTAATTAGTTTCATTTATGATTCACTTAGATATTTTAGGGTGTGAGTGTACAGCTACAGTGGTTCCTTATCATACGTTGGTTTTTTAGTATACGGATTTGGTTAGTCACAGATTGAAAAACTAAGATACAAAGCCACAGGATTATTTAGTATTTGAATTTCCTGTCCACATTTCCCTCCCACCCGCCCACCTCACTCAGTCACTGTAGTGCTGGTATTGGTACAAACTTATGATTTTTGGTACTTTTGGTTTTACTAAGAAATATATGTCAATATGAATATAAAGGTGGAAGTATTAAAAACGAAGTGTGAGGACATTGGTGTTGTAGCTTTATACATTTATCATAAATTGGTTGTTAAGTAGATTGAGGAACATGAGCATATTTATGATTCTTTGGTTGGCATGCAGGCATCATTTTGATCTTGGTTGTTACTTTCAACTGCTACACCACTTTGCCAAACCTAACCTATTCTTACCAAACATCAAGCATCACTCCTGTGCTTTCCCTCCAAAACTGTCTACTGATCCTACTTCATCCTTAAATACTAAAACTTCTAACTTCTTCCTTCCAACCTCCTGCCAAGAAAACTTTTACTCCCACCGTCTTCTTTCCTCCTCTTAGTGAAACCATATCTGATATTGAAGCCTTTATTGCAAAATCTTTCATTGATGTCTCATTCCCTTTCAAATCCTCCACCTCATCACGTTCTACTTGAGAGAACATCCTTTGTGTTCCAGTAGTTCATCCCAAACCCCAACTCTGCCTACTCCTATGCCTCCCCCATCTTTCCCTCCCACTCCTTCAGCTACATCTACCATAAAATCTCTTAATTATACCTTATCTCCTGGATTCTCTCATGAATTCGTTATATAATTCATCCTCTCCCCCAGACCTCTCCTGCTCAGATACTGCCTTACTTCCATACCTCCTACTTCTGATCCCTCCACCCACCACAATCCCAGTTTTCCTATTCCTGCCATTGTCATAACTCATTAACGTTTTCATTATCTGATGATGTCCAGTCTCCACTGGAATATCCATGGTTTCCATTCCCATAGAAATTACCTCTACTGCCTATGTTCTATATTCTTCCAAGTGTGATACACTAACTTCTATCTTACAATCCCTTTTTCTTCAATGCTTTTCTACTCGTGCCAATTGCATGCCTATTTTTACTGATGGCTCTAAATGCCACAATGGCTCTAGTTTTATTATTCTATGACAAACCCACATCCTCCATTTGATCTAATCACTTCACTATAACTGTCTGTTCTGTCCGTCCTCATACTTTGTCTTACCGTTATCTCTTTGTTCTGCCGTCTGCCTTAGCACCACATGACCTGTAATGTCTGGTGCTTACTTTATTCACATTAACTCACTCACTCTTTTAGGACTTTTCATAATTTGATATACTATCTTATTCTAGTTCTTCCATTCTGTTCAAGAATGGCGGCAATATTTTTTTTTCTTCCAAATACACTTCTTACTCTATTGATTTTGAAAATTGCCTCATCATCTTCTTTAGGATTCTGATATGTATTTTGTAGGTGCCAGATGATCTTTAATCCTTTCACTTTACTTAGGTAGTTTCTCATCTACTTTTACGCTGCATGTGTGTGTGGGTGTGTGTGTGTGTCTGTCTGTCTGTATATGCTAAGCTACCAGCTCAATGAATAACTGCTGTTGTATCACTCTCCACTCGTCCTATTACGAATAACACCATAAATTTTACCTTCACATCATTTATGTAATTCTATAATGAGTTTTACTTATGATATATATGCGATATATTCATACATTACAGTTTCACATCTTCATTCCAGAGCACTCCACTAGCACTTTTTAAAAAAATGCTAATGGTGTACAAACATCTGTATAAAACTATTTTAATTTTTTTCAGAAAAATAAAAAGCACATACTGTCTCAGATAAAACTGTGCTTTGACCCATCACTGAAGATGGTTGACTGTGATGGCATAATTGGCCTTGGAGTCCATGAACTGGGTAACTGTCCCCCTAAAGGCATCACCTATCCAGCCACTGTCAGGTCTGTACCTTACTTGGTCCTCAAACAAATGTTAGGTTCATGGATGGAATATTGATCTAACTTAGATAGACGAGGACTTATTAGCTAAATTTTGTACATGAGTTAATTGGGGGAGATGGTCCAAAGAAATGGTGTATGCAAATTGGGAACATGAGGCAAGACCACAATTTTAAGGAAATATACAAGTATTCAATAAAGGTACACTTGAAAGTACTGGTATTGTGATCTTCAGAATATTGGACAACAGGTAGTCTTTGTATGGAGTGTGTTTTTATGATAGACAATAATATGCATCCATTGATATCGTTCCCATGTTTGGTTTGATTCAGGACTGCTGGCAAGAGTTACAGGTACCCAAGGAAACTTGCTTTGGCTCACACCCGTGCCTGGGAGGAGGCCAACTCTCAATGCAGCTCATGGGTTTGTCGTGCTCTGGTCTATGTCTACATCCTTTCATGGATGACGCTTTAAAAGGACTTGGGGGAAGGAAAAAAAAAAGTTAAAAGCATCCAGATATTAGTGATTTTATAAATTTAATTTAATTATTGGTTCTATAAGTTATTATATTCAACTCATGATACCCTGTCAGTTAAGGGAGATATGTATGATGGTTAGGCTGGGAGGGTATATTTCTTACAGGTTTTTTTTTTCTTCAATACAAGGGGGGAAGGGTGTATGTTGAACCTTAATTGTCTAACAAACTCAATTGACTTTAATTTATCTATCTATATGCATGCTTTGTATCCCCTGTAAAGGGGGTATAGATCTATATACTAGGTGAAAAAAAATATGTTGAGATAGTTTGGTCATATGGAGAGAAAGAATATTGAAGAGTTTGTGAAGAAAGTGTATGTGAGTGAAACTGAGGATACTAGGAGGAGGGGAAGGTCAGTTGTAAGATGGAAGGATAGGGTGAAGGAATACATGCATGAAAGAGTTGCTGATATAGAGGAAGGGATTGAACCAGCAAAGAGGAAGTGTTTGGATAGGGAGAGGTGGAGGCTTTTCTGCTGTTGCCATCCCCTTGGGGGACGTTCTTGTAGCAAATGAATCATCAGAGATTAGAATATAGAATAGAATACTATTTAATATTGGAAAACAACACATTGGGTGTAAAACAAAAAAGGTTTAGAGAAACTAACTACTATAATTATGCTTGGAGCCAGATATATCATGAATGTCATGAAAACTGTGTAATAGAAAAATGTTTAGAGAATCTGTAACTACTATAATTGTGCTTGGAGCCAGATACGTAAATCACAAATGTCATGAAAATATCAGTTGATTAATATATATGAAAATATGCTTTGTTATTAATTTAATTTATAATTAATATAATAAGTTACTACCCGTAAATCTTCAAAACAACACATTGTGAGTAAACAAAAGAAATGTTAATTGAGAGCTGTGACTGCTACAGTTGTAATTGGAGCCAGATATACCATGTCATGAAAACTGTGTTTATATATAAATATATATTTTGTTGTATATCTAATTGATCTATCTATATACCTAGCCCTGTGGTGGGGCCTGAAGAATACTACCACCGTATTCCCTGTGCATTGTAAAAGGCAACATAAAGAAGGGTTCTATAAACACTTATGAAAAGACAGGGTGCTAAATGGGAGGGGAGAGTAAAGTCTCCCTTAGCCCTGAATGTCTTGTCTTGACTAACCCCTTTTAATGGGGATATAAGCCAGATATATAGATAGATAGATCTACATACCAGGCTGTTACCCCTAGAGGAGGATAGTCAAGACAAGTCATACATATATATACACATTTCACTTTGAGTGTGCACCCTTCAGTCCCCACAAGAGAAAATTATAAACACTGTGCATCAGATCAATAATGCAAATGGGGTTGAGGGCGGGGCTTGTATCAACAACATGGTCCTGAGGTTTACCCGAGCCACTTCGTATTTAACTCATGCCTTCCCCACACAAGATTTGATTCAATTTATAATTATTGTAATTACTTACTACCCCTAAATCTTGATGTTTAGAGAAGCTGTGAATGTTATTATGATTGGGCCAGATATGTAATGAATTTCATGTAAATTCGGTTTATTATTATTATTATATATATATATATATATATATAATATAATTATTTAATTTATTTTGATGAAGGATATATCACCCCTGGAAATCATTAATGTCATCTACTTTCTCTTGAATACTTGTTCATTCCTCTCTTTTGTCTAGAATAAGACATTTTCAATCTCATTTTTCTTCAATTATATTCAATTTTTGTAGGTTCCATGTCTATTATCTCTCGGAAAAAAGCTTCCATGGCATTCTGGTATGCACGCACATGCATATGCACACACACATGTGGAATGGCCTAGAAAAGGAAACAGTTCAGGACAAAAATATGAATGAATTTAAAGCTAAAGTTGACAGCACAAGATATGGAGACATGATCCGAGAAGCTTAGCTCACGTCCTTTATGTCGCAACTAGGTAAACACACACACACACACACCGCTCCCATGGTTCAGTGGTTAATATCCCTGTCTGCTACCAGGCAGGGCATGGGTTTTAATCCTGCTTAGGTCGATATGGCTTTTTCACCGTCAGGGAGTGGTTACTGTCCTCCTTGAGCAAGGGGATGGATATGTGATGTGTGAGTGGTCTCAGCCTTACCCATAGATCCGTCTCTATGAGCTCTGAGCTCTTTCGGGGAGGGTAATGGCTGACGATCATGAGTCCAGCACGTGATCCTCCAGACCATGGTGAATAACACACACAATGGAGGACTGAAGGGAACATTTAACTGGATGGAAGACTACCGGAAAGGAAAGGAAATGTGAACAGTGGAAAAGGATAAAAAATCAGAATGGAGGGAAGTGAAAAATGGAGTACCACAGGGATCAGTTTTAACACCGATAAAGTTTTTAGTATATATAATTGACACAACAGAAGGAGTAAATAGTTACCTAGGTCTGATTGCAGATGATGAGATATTACTAAGAAAAGTAATAAACCACAAGGATTGTGAAGTGATGTAGAATTATATAAACAAGATATATGAGTAGAGCAAGACATGGAAATGGAATTTAATGCAAGAAAAATGCCATGTATTGGAAATTGAGAAGAGTGAAATAAGATCCACATAGACATACAAATTAGGACAAAATATCATATCCTTAACCTTAAAAGACAGGGTGGCTTGAAAAAAAAGCTTGTCTTATAAGCTGTAAAATTGGGTAAACACAATAACTTGTGCAGCGTGAAGTGAGTGTATAAGGCATATCAAACTATACTGGCACCATTTTGGAGGTCCTGTAAGCCTTATAAATCCACATAAGCCAGAAGTTGAGATTCATTGGCTAGTTCTGTGAGTCACCAGAGTGATTGTAATTGTTTTTGACAGATTCACACTACATGCACTGGACCCTTCTTGTTCTTGTTCATGCAATGGGTGTAATTTTTGGATTTCAGCCACTTTCAGACAGGCAACACTTATATTGGACTTTTTGATTTGTGTTGCAATATATCTTTTTGTAAACTATTTTTTGGCAATGTCTCTCACATTGGACATGAAATATAGTGCAAAGATGCACATTGTATTGTGCTGCCACTCTACTTTAAGGTCTTCCTTTACTATTCTCAACTTAATGAACTGAGGTTACATCATGAATGGAAACCCGTATATTAATGTAATAATAATAATAATAATAATAATAATAATAATAATAATAATAATTTATCTATATCTATCTATATACACAACTAATATCCCCCTAAAAGGGCGTATCCAAGACAAGTCAATTAGGGTTTAGGGAGACATTACCCTCCCCTCCCCTCGGTGATTTGTCTTCCTGCAATAGAAAATATGAAGGAGGAACTTCCCAGACTCTGTCCCTTTGGGTCGCCTTTTCACAACACACAGTGAATACAGTGGTAGTAATAATAATAATAATAATAATAATAATAATAATAATAATAATAATAATAATAATAATAATAATAATAATAATAATAATAATAATAATAACAACAATAATAATAATAACAATAATAACAATAATAATAATAGTAATAATAATAATAATAACAACAACTACAACAGAGGTGTTCAGGTGTAGTATATTAGTAATGGTTTAGGTAAGTGCTGTTGCCATTTGACATTTCCTGTGGTCTAAGTCTGTCATCAGTGCCCTCACAGTGGAGGCAGACTCCACACTGCGCTCCAGGAAGTCCTCCACCAAGGCTCGAGGTGGTTTTCCTCCCCCATGGGACAACACTTCAACACGGTATTTCTCACCCATCTCCCTACAGAAAAAAGTGGAAAGAGTGGGTATAGGTCTATACATTACATTTTATTCTTACCGTTTAGAATAATGTGTAAGAACACTTGAGACAAACATGGTTGGTTATTCTAGTCTATAAGAGGCTGCAAGAATGAATGACTGCTAGAGTACGTAAGAACAGAGAGGGGGGGTGAGGGAGATGAAGAGGATTGAAGCATACAAGAAGGGAATGTAAGTAAAGGAATAATGGAAACTATTATGCTGTCACCATTCACTTGGATGAATCCTTAGGAAGAGGCATCACACAGCTTACAGTTGAGTCACATGGTTTGTCTGATTTATAAATTACCAATCACCCAACATGGCTGGTGGTTGGCAGGGATTACTGTACTCATTACCAACTCGTGTCTTTTCTTTTAATTATCACTTCTTTTCTTGGAAGATTGCTTTAAAAATCTATTACACAAGGCATTTTGTCTGTAATATAAGAATATTTCTATAATTTTACTTAACATCTCACCTGCTGAATGGATCCTCTGCAAAGTACTCTTGCCATATCCAAGAGGCCACAGCACGAGACAAGAGGTAAGAGTAATATTTGGCTCCATATCCCACAAGATGACCAAACCTCAATTGCCAGGCCTGTAGGATGTTAGAATAACTTCAACAAACATGTTCAGTGATCAGCACTATAGTCAAACTAGCCTATCTTGAGCTCTCGAGTGAGGCTAGTCTGGTTTGCAGTGTTGTCAGATACTCCAAAAAATACTTATTTAAGCTGTAAATAATTTCTTTTGCTTATATATGCATATATAAGCATATATACTTATATATGGAAGGAGAATATTATTAACACTTAGTTGGTCATTATGCTAACACATTAATTCCTGTCTAATGTGGAAAGGCTGGGTACTAAGGTACTAAGAAAATACATTGTTCAATTGCTTCATAACTTCATAGCCACTTGTACATTGATGGATCTAGAGAAATTCTAATGATCTCTCTATCAATTGTTCAATAAAAAAAAATAATAATAATTAAAAAAAATAATAATAATAAATAAATAAATAAATAAATAAATAAATAAATAAATAAATATATATATATATATATATATATATATATATATATATATATACATAATAAAAATAAATAAAAAAGTCACTTACTGTGTTTTTTACATAGGGTAGACCATAATACTTATTCTGTACTTCTTCCAGGATATGTGTTGTGGAGACAGATGAAGACCAGCGCTCAGTGTCATGGAGGCGCTGGTCTAGTAAGGCGTAAAAGGTCTGTGGTGAAGAAACTTTTATTAGCATATATACTATGCATTTTTATCTATTGAAATCAAATAACAATGTGAAGCATTAGAGTTTCATTAGGATTATTAACAAATTTCAACATAGCTAATGCATTTCTGTACAAGATGCTGACGCACATCATTGCTTACATAGTTGTAAATTAATCAACTTATTCCCTTGAGCACAATACTCAAAGCACACTGATTACTTTCAGCTTTTTTAAGTACAAATTTTTTTTACTTGTTACTTTTACTTGATTAGTGTTTTCAAATATTCTGTTTTCTACCTTACAATTAAAAGTAAGACAAAAAGGATTGGTGATGATAACAAACAGTATCCTGAGATGGTTTGCACACATGGAAAGAATGCGTGAATGAAATGACAGAACAGATATAGTACATCTATCTATTTATCTGATGCTTGTGTTATTAAGAACTCTATTGAATGGTTGATTATGGTAGTAGTTTCTATTTATTGCTATTTAATCAATCTATCTATCTAATACCAAGTTCATTCTGGGAGCGTCCCCCAAGGTGATGGCCACGGCAGAAAAGCCTCCACTTCTCCCTAGCCACACACTCCTTCCTTGTTAGTTGAATCCTTCCCACTCTATCTGTAACTCTTTCATGCATGTACTCCTTCACCCTATCCTGCATCTATTCACACTTATTACTTGGCAGATGAAAAAATTTTATAATGATAATGATGACATTACTATTCCTCACCTGGAGCTGCATCTCAGAGGCAGCAAAAATAGACTTTGCAGCGATCATTTTGTCCAGAAGGTCTGGAGGCATCTTGTCTCCGGTCTTGTAGTGCCTTGCAAATGTACTGAGAACCCTCGGGTCTTGAGCAAATGACTCCATGAGGATTGAAGGAACCTCAGCAAAATCAGTGCTACATCTGGTTCCTGTGACATGCTGATATTGTGTTCTGTAAAGGATGACAAAATAAAGTAAGGAAGAAGTGATACACAGAAATATTCTATAATTCCAATCTTATTGATGTCAAGCTGATCTTTATCAAAGAGTTACACTGTCCAAAACATTCAAATGGTATTCCTTAGGCATGCAATAGTATTTCCCTTCCTTTACCCTCAATCTTTGTGTCTTAAGTCCTTCATACATAAACCTATAATTATAAATCTTCCTCACCCACAATAAAATTGTCATGCAGTTTCATACGAGTCATCCTACACTCAAGCCTCAATTTAACAGACTTCTGATTTAATGGACGCCATCCACTACTGGACACCATCCACTACTGGACAAGCAGACAAGACCATTCAAAAAGTCAACTACTAGAAAAACACGTCCACTAGTTGGCAGAGTGAGCAGAGCAGAGCAGTGCGAGCAGTGAAAAGTTCACAAGGTATCCAGCATGTAGCATCAGTCACTTTTTACCTCTCAACCTACCCATACAGTCATGCTGTTTATGGTTATTTTTTGTCTATTTTATCATTTTGCTCAGAAAAATTTCCCTCAAAGGTTGGGAAAAGGAAGCACTTTAACCTTAACATACTGCAGAAAATCTTATTATTTTGTAAAACTCCCAGAAGGGTCAGAGATATGCCGGTCTGTCTGAGCTCTCAGCAAAAGTAGCGAGAGTTAAAACATCCATCCTAATACTGACCCCTCAGAACACGAGGCCATTGTACCACACTGAGTATGTTGTGCCCCGCCCCGCCCCGCATGGCCAATGCTGCGTCAAACCCAGTTGATGGATCTCTCAACACTCACACCACCTCACCACACCACCTTTTCATAGGCAGACAGTGAAGGGGGAATGGAAGTGACACTGGAGAACACGGCAGGTTTTATGAGAGCCCAAAACAATGTGAGAATGCTCGCTGTGCACACACTAATAAAACTGACGCTATGAAAGAGCCCACAAATGCCAGTGAATAACCGGGGCTGCCCTGCAAAAGTCCGGACCCTCATCAAAATAAACCAAGACTAAGCATATCTGTGAATGTTGAGCCTGTGAATGTGGGAGGTCACCTGTACTTTACAATAATATCTATACCTTGCCAGTGCATTTGAAATCCTGTCATTGTTTCCATAAGTTTGTAATTAGAGCTTCATGAGGCACCACTAATTTAGATGAATGTAAATATAATATTAGTCTACAAGGGAGGGAGCAAAAACCAGACCAATAGTGTGTTAGCCAATCAGAATCCGTACAGAGGATGGGCTACAGGTTTGTAAGTTGATGCATACTGAAAATGTTTTTGCTATTGTTACCAAGCATGTAACTGCAGCATATTTAAGGCAAGTGTTGTGATACTTTGCCATGAAACTCTTCTGTTTGGCCTCTCCCTCTCTCCTACACTATGACTCCACCCCAGCTGTCACTCAGAGTTTGTGGAGTACTCACCGAGCCAGCATGGAGTGGAGGGCATGACCCATCTCATGGAAAAGGTTCTCCACCATGCTGGGCACCAGGAGGGATGGGCACGACCAGGAGGGGGAGGGTAGGTTCAAGTGTAGCACCACCACTGGGTTCTGGAGGATGGGAGAACAGAATGAACTGATCAATATGAGGGTTAATGTTTCTCTCCTTCCCATTATTGCTCTATGTACCATCAGAAAATGTATCTTAATTCCATTTTTGGTGCCCTGAAGGATCTCGTAAATCAAATATTATAAGGATGAGACAAAGCCCTGGTAGCATACAGCCTGCCAATGCCCACTACAGATGTCAGCCACACACATGAACAGATTACAGTGGAGTCACAGTTTTATGTCCTTGGTGATGACAGCAAATGCAGTGAAGTGTGGAGGTGAAAATGGGTGAAAATAATTAATGAAATAGGTGCTGATAGAGGCAAACAAATTATGTGATATTTTCACTGCAAAATGTGTAAAAATAAAAGTAAAGCACTTTGTAATATAGTAGATGAATCAGTTTATTATTTAGCAAATCATTAATGTAAATAAATTTAGCATTTATTAGTATTTTCACGAGTTCAACCTTCAGCATCCCACAGATGTTATAGCTTACACTTCACCTTTCATCACTGTGACTACTCGCTTAACTGATCACATTAAGTGCAAGCGAAGGGCTATTGATGTGTACACTACACTCCAAAATACACTTCAATATCATGAAATCACACCCTCATAAAAAATTTCATCATGCATTCTCATATTCAGGGAGAGAATAACAACTGATTCCTCCAAGTCCAAACAAGGTCATACTAGATAGACCTTTTATTTTTAGCAGCTTACCTGATAGGATCCATTAGGCAGACATTTCCCTCCCTTGATAGTGAAGTGACAGTCTTGGTGAGGTTTTCCAACACGCTCATAGAAGTCACAGTAAATATGGCCCAGGATGCCTTCACTACCATGCTTCACTGTTAAAGGACAAAGAAGCTTAATCGTGTATTTTGCTGAAAGTTGATTGGTTGAAATTTGATAAAGAAGTAAATAATCTTAGTTTTCATTCCTATTATTAACAACTTGGTGGCCATACAAGCAATTAGGTTTTGTTTTGACTTAAAAGAATCTAATATTTTTTCAATATATGCGTAATTTTTCCTCGTTTTTTGTTTAATTATATTCTTACACTTACACTCTCCTTTTGCTTGTTTTCAAATTTCAAGTCCTCTCATTTTTATGTATTTTCAGTATAATTTGTGTCGTCTTCAAGTATAAATATATCTATGCAGGCAAATACATAAATGCTCTAATATACCCATGTTTAAACAAGCATTCACACACTCACACACACACACACACACACACCAATCCTTTTGTTCAGTGGTTAGTTTTCCTGCCCTCACCCACGATTAGAGAACCACCTCTGCGAAAATGTGAAATTCATGAATAATTGATTCCACCCTCCTCATGACCAAAAGAGTACATGAAGTATGTTAATCTCAATTTCTGTGTGTAATATATGCAATCATGTCCTCATGTAATTAAGATGTAAGCCCTATAAATGTTGTTAGAGGGAAATGCTTTGCACAGTGGCATCATCATAACCAATGATGTAAGCCTGAGGTGTGAGACTGTAGGATTACCACAGGCCTGGCTCCACACAGATATTGGGAAACTGGCTACCAACCAGAGGTAAAGAAAGACACAAGTACACAAGAATATAGCAGACGACCACTTGCACAATATATTGTGTTTGTTTTTGTTGGGGGAAGATGCCATTATAAGATGCTCATTACCAAAACAACTGTGTGACAACCTGAGCACTTTTTACCACCAACTAGATAAAACCAGATAAATACACACCTGCCAATTTATAAACATCAGACGCCCACACTTCTCCTGGAGCCGGCTCCTCCACCTCCAGAGTCACATCATAGAGTTGGTGTAACAGTCCACTAAGACCTTCCATTACCGCTCCAAGTGAGAAGTAAGGAGCTAAGGCGGTGGCACTCACTTCACACTGGTTCTGACGCAAGATTCGTGAGAAGTGGATCACATCCCACGG